>JABUQX010092965.1:0-7500 GCA_015478945.1 Trachelipus rathkii
CCATAAGTATACTAGAGTTGGGTATAGGTAGAGATGGTATCGAAGTGAAAAGTATGATTGCTTGTTGTGAAGAAGGAGATGTTGAAGCATGTGTTGGATGTTAAATCAGTGAGGTTTAGAATGGATTATCGGATCATTATAGTTGTCTACAAAATTAAGAGGGGCTTTGATGAGAGAAGACATTAAAAGGAATGTGGTGTAAAATTAAGAGGAGAAGTTATGAGCAAGACAACATACATATATGGGTAAGATGCCTGCTAAACTATGGTTGAATGGAACGTTGATACTGAACAACTAAAACTACAAATAAACGTTGGCAGTCCAGCTAAAGTGTGGATGTGCTAGTAGGAAGTAAGAATGTTAACAGCTGATCTGTGAACGAAGATGATGAGTTGTTGTACAAAAAGAAGCATGAGGTCTGCAATTAAAAGCGCAAACAGATGAAATTTCAAAAGAAAGATGTTGAATTATATAAGGAGGAAAAAGAAATACTAAAAGGTACATAAGAGAAAACAAGAGGTAAATGAACAGTTTGGAAGGAGGATGAATGAGGACATGCTATGAATAGGGAAGCTTCTGGAAGGAAGCGGGAAAGGTTAAGAATGAGAATGGTGGGAACCACGTTTAGAAAGAATGAATGGGAGATAAAAGCCAAAACATGAAATGAATATGAGAGTGCAAAGAACACTGAAAACCGCATCAATATTAACAGTAATTGATGAGGGAGTGAATGGGTAGTTTTGATGGTGCAAGAAGGAATAGGCATTTTGGGGATGAGGTTATTAGTAAGGTAGTGAGAAAGTTGAAGAATGGTAAAACTGCAGGTATAGATGAAATTACTAGTGAAATGATCAAGAGCGGAGGCGAGATGGTGATTGATTGATTTAAGTTGTGTAATAAAGCGTTTATGGAGGGTATAGTCTGGGCATTGATAGAGTGGTAATAAAAACTTTGGTGGTGTATGGAAAGGGGAATTGTAAGAAATGAGAACAAGCTTATTATGTTGTAGAAGGTACATGTTGGTATTTAATGAAAGAGTGCGTCGAGTGGACTGAGGGACTGTTGGTGAAGAACAAAAGTTAGAGTGTAAGAGATGTGGATCACCCTTACATTGAAACAAATGATTTGAGAAACAGGTGAAGCAACACAATTATGGCACTTATGGATTTACAACAGGCAAGATAGAGCGACAGGGAAGCCACAGTATTAGTGATATGGTGTTGGTGGTAGCTTCTGAATGGAATCAAAAGTATGTATGACGATAGTGAAGTGTGTAAGAATAAATGGTGTCAATGGTGATTGGTTTAGGATTAATAGCGGAGTAGGCTGTCTCCTTGGTTATTCAATGTGTATATGGATGGGGTTGCGAAAGAATTCCGAGGTGGGGATGGCAGAAATGGTGTTAGAAATGATGGAGAAATTTGAGAGGAGTGGAGGGTGGCCCTACCCACATATGGGATGATTTGGTTCTGTGTGGCGAATCCTGAAGAGAGTTTGAGAGATATTGGTAGAGAGATCATAGTAAGAAAAGAGGCCTAGAAAAACAAATGTGAGGTATGTTGTATCATGAGTGAGACAACCCAAAAAGTAGTTATGTTAGATGAAGGTTGTTTTGGAGCAAGTGTCTGAGCTTTAACATTTAGGGTATGCATTGAATGAGAAGGCGAAACGGATGATGCAGAGTGTAGGTGGAAAGTTAGAATGGTGGTGGCAAAGTTAAAATAAATCGCAGAATGTAAAGGACCAAGTCTTGAGGCGCTAGAACAAGAGGGTATGTTGTTACCTGTGTTATTGTATGGTAGTGAGACTATGGTCTGGAATAAGAAGTATAGATCTAAAGTTCAATGTGTTCAGATGGACAATCTTAGGGGCATGCTAGGTGTGAAAAGAACTAATAAAATGAGAATGAACTGAATTAGAGGGATGTGTGTGAAGAAAGGTAATGAGAGTATATTTGAAAGTAAGTTGAGATCTTTTGGTCATGTGGTAAGGATGGATGATACGGTTGGTTAAGCGGATGCATAGTGGAGAGTGTGTTAAACCGACCAGCTGGGAGACCGAAGAGAAAGTGGATTGAGTCGGTGAACGAATGTCTGAAGGAGAGAAATGTGAGTTTGGCAGAGGCGAGAATAAAGGTGCATAGGAGAGAATAGCGGGGTTTTGTATGGGGCATGGTTGGGCCCACCTGGGCCAGGGATGAACCCTTACATTGACGATTTACCATAGTGAGGGTCCGTCGGGTCCCATGATGCTCTAGGGTGGATTTTCTGTCTGTGACGATTTCACTAATTAATGGTACAGAGGGTGGTAAGGCTGGGCTTTCTTTCGACTTGTGTCATGTTCTCCTACTGCTTTTCTTTTCCGATGCTTGTACAGCACCCCCCCAATCTGGGGCAAAGAGGAAGGTGAAGAAAGAAAGAAATATATATATATATATATATATATATATATATATATATATATATATATATATATATATATATATATATATATATATATATATATATATATATATATATATATATATATATATATATATGAGAGATTCTACTTCATCTTTTTTTTTCAATTACATATACACATGCTAAGGTAATAATGTTCGAATGTTTAAAAGTGAAAGAAAAAATTGTTTCCAGTCGCGCCAGTTTATGGTCTAGGTTTGAAAATATTTTAAATCATTTTTAAAATTATACAATTATTAAAACTATTCAATCATTTGAAGATTATATTCATTTAACAATATATTCTTTTGGGAGAAAGCATCTTTCAGGCGCTGTAATACGGGAACAGGCAAGATATTTAAAAGAGCTCTGAATCGTGCAAGCTCATTGGTGGATTCCAGCTGGAGCTCGAGTAATGTAAAGGTCAAGTCGAGATCGTTCGTGACAAACTTACCAGTATATACACTAGATGATTCCCTGTCTGAAGCAGGCTGTTGGGAAATAACATTCATATTTTCAGTATTTGTAGCGTCAGGCGGAGACATAATTAATATTAAAAATGTAAAATAATAATGAAAATTTTGAAGGCTTTTCCTGATTAAGTTAAAATTCCCATGTCATAGAAGCTGGATCAACACTATATATATATATATATATATAAAGATATATATATATATATATATATATATATATATATATATATATATATATATATATATATATATATATATATATATATATATATATATATATATATATATATATATATATATTATATATATATATATATATGTATATATATATATATATATATATATATATATATATATATATATATATATATATATATATACAGAACACTGGAAACAGAAAAGTAGTAGAAGAACACTACGCAAGTCGAAAAGAAAGCCTAGCCTCACCAATGGGAACACAACATCCTATATACCCTTTTGTGAGAACTCGTCGCAGTCATTAAAATCCACTATATGGCTTGATGGGATTACGACAGACCCTCTCTATGACATCTCGTTAATGTAGGGTTCATCCCTTGGCCCAGATGGGCTACAAACATACCAGCTCACAGAACCAAGCCATTCACTCCTATTATACTCCTTTCTTCTTTCCTCTGCCAAACTCACATTCCTCTCTTTCAGACATTCCTTTACTGACTCAATCCACCTTTTCTTCGGTTTCTTAGCCAGTCGATTCACAGCACAGTCACCGCTATATATATTCACTTAACCAACCGACTATCATTCATCCCTTCCACGTGACCAAACCATCTCAAAGTATTTTCATTTACGCTCTTATTTACTCCTTTCTTCACACCACGCAACTCCTTAATGCGTTCATTCCTCATTTTATCAATTCTTCTCACACCTAAAACGCCCCTAAGATTGTCCAACTGAACATATTGCACCTTAGATCTATACCTCTTATTCCAGACCATAGTTTCACTACTATACATTAACACAGGCAACAACATATCCTCATGTAAGACCCTAGCGCACTTAAGACTTAGTCCCCTTACATTCACCAAGGACTTAATCGCACCAGCCACCTTTCTACCATTCACAACTTTCCTACTACACTCTCCATCATCCGTTCCCTTTTCATCCAACATATATCATAGATATTTAAACTCAGACAGTCCTCACTCACAACCATAACCTTACTCTTATCTACGTTTACTTTCAAACCCTTCCTTTTACACACCCTGCCAAATCTCTCTACCAATCCTCTGAAACTCTCTTCAGATTCGCCACAAAAAACCAAATCATCCGCATATAATTTGTGGGGCACCCTCCGCTTTTTTCCATTCTCCATCATTCTATCACCTTCCCCTTTCACCACCACCTCTAATTCTTTCATAACCTCATCCATAAACAAATTGAATAACCAAGGAGACATAGCACATCCCTGCATCACTTCGTTATTAATATTAAACCAATAATATATATATATATATATATATATATATATATATATATATATATTATTTTTATTATATATATATATATATATATATATATATATATATATATATATATATATATATATATATATATATATATATATATATATATATATATATGTATATATATATATATATATATATATATATATATATATATATATATATATATATATATATATATATATATATATATATATATATATATATATATATATATATATATATATATATATATATATATATATATATATATATATATATATATATATCCAGAGTTAAATGTATACAGACCTGCAAAAGTTAATGATTCATGAAATTTCACATTGTATATAAAGCTGAAAAGATAAAGTTTTCAGGAAAATTCATGTTTACGAAGTAATGAATATTTGTTCAAGATAATATTTTTAATACTCGTACATAAAAATTTATATTTCGCAATTATATATATATATATATATATATATATATATATATATATATATATATATATATATATATATATATATATATATATATATATATATATATATATATATATATATATATATGTGTGTGTGTGTGTGTGTGTGTGATGTTAGGCTAGGTTAGGTTACCTAACCTAACCTAACCAAAAATATATCGATCGCATTCCTAACTCTACCTAACATCCTATATATATATATATATATATATATATATATATATATATATATATATATATATATATATATATATATATATATATATATATATATATATATATATATATATATATATATATATAATTTGTAGAAAAAATGAAACTTGACATACGGTACACTCTTGAAGGAGATAAAAAAAGTAAAAGTACATTTTAATAAGAGAGAGAGAGAGGGATTTGCAAAAGGCAGAAATTTGGAGGAGTTGATGTAAAGAAGCTTAAAGATTTAAAACACCTAAAATTAAATTTGGAACCTCTTTTAATTATATAAAACTGAATATTACAACTTCCGCAGTTGTTTTCTTCTAATATTAAATGAAAATATTGCAGAAATGATAGCACATTGTTTTCATCGCTTACCAAATCCTGTAAGCACTGAAGAGACCTTTTTTTTCAAAAACGGAAAAACAAACATAAATTATCTAGACTAGGCTTGATATAACGACTCGGCCCCCTCGAGTTATTATATAATGACTCTACGACCCCAGTAATCAATTCCTACAAAATTTGGTCCTGAACAGTATTTAATATATATATATATATATATATATATATATATATATATATATATATATATATATATATATATATATATATATATATATATATATATATATATATATATATATATATATATATATATATATATATATATATATATATATGCAAAAGTCCAGATTTTGATCACCTTTGCGAACTCGAAAAGTATATCCCTCGCAACGCTAAGTCATTCAACATCAACTGAGTCATGTTTATTTGCAATATATATATATATATATATATATATATATATATATATATATATATATATATATATATATATATATATATATATATATATATATATATATATATATATGCAAAATTCCAGATTTTGATCACCTTTGCGAACTCGAAAAGTATGACACTACGCTAAAAGTCGTTCAACATCAACTGAGTCATGCTTCTATTTAGTAATATATATATATATATATATATATATATTAGAGTATAAATGTATATATATTTATATATATATATATATATATATATATATATATATATATATATATATATATATATATATATATATATATATATATATATATATATATATATATATATATATATATATATATATAAGTTACTTAACGGAGAAAATTTAATACTACAAATTGTTAAATGTATTGTATATGAAACGAAAGTTTAAAAAAAAATAACCATTTTAAGGTGCGAAAATTGAAAGTAAAATGGAAATTAAAATTTATTTTAGTAGGTTATGTTAGGTTAAGTTAGGTTAGGTTGGGTTAGGTTAGTTACGTAGCCCAGCCTAACCTTAACCTTACATTATTAGAGCATAAACTAACCTAACCTAACCGACCTTGGACCTAACGTAACCCCTTAACGTTTAATATATATATATATATATATATAGGTATATATATATATATATATATATATATATATATATCTATATATATATAGTATATATATATATATATATATATATATATATATATATATATAGGTCAGCATCTCGAAGAGTTCAGGCATGTAACTAGAAAACTATAACAGCTACACGAAAATAAATATAATTTTATTAATCAGGAGACATTTTTACCAATGAAAAATAAAAATAAAAATAACGCTTTTTAAAAATTAAAATTGTTAAAATGTTGAAAAATTACAGTTTTTTGAGAATTCGAAGATGCCGAGCATTCGAGTGAGCACGTAAAGGTGCCAAATGTTGATTTTTTTTTAAAACTAACGAATACCCTGGTAAACAAGAACGAGGGATAGAGTCGGGGTTTCTCGGCCTACCTACCCCTCTGTCCCTCCGTCGGCTCGAACCCCTAAAAGGATATAAAAGAAAAAATAACATTTTCTCCTAAGCGTAAAAATAAAATGGTTTTTGGCACCTTTAGCTTTCGAGAACTAATGCACGTTTCAAGGTCAATCAAAGCGTACAATGCCAGGTGTAAGATTTTACTAATATTTAAAGTGTTATTAATAAATATTAGAATAAAATAAATTTCTTCGATGAAATTACTTGTTGAAATCAAAAATGTTATTTATTTTCCTGTAGATGTTATAGTTTTCTAGTTACATGCCTGAACTCTTCGGGATGCTGGCCATATATATATATATATATATATATATATATATTTTTATTAGATTCTAATTCTATGTTATATATATATATATATATATATATATATATATATATATATATATATATATATATATATATATATATATATATATATATATATATATATATATATATATATGCTTGCAAATAGAAGCGTGACTCAGTTGACGTTGAATGACCTTGAGGGTGGCGAGGCGACTTTCATATACTGAGTTCGCAAAAGTGATCAAAATATGGATCTTTTGGCATATATATATATATATATATATAT
>JABUQX010092965.1:17500-22500 GCA_015478945.1 Trachelipus rathkii
ATCCGGATCCGTATCCGACTTCAGCTTGGTTCCGAATCCGACTAAGGTTTCTGTCATCTATTTGAAAAATTGTTCGGCAGGTCTTCTGACAATAAATTTTTCACTCAAAAAAAAATATTTCCCGAAAAAAATTCATCCCAGGATCCGGTTCCGGATACGGCTCCGGATCAGACTAATGTTTCTTCACTATTGAACATTGTTCAGCACGTCTTCGTGAAATAAATTTTTCACCTCAAAAATATTTTCTGAAGAAAATTCCATACCCCGAGGATCTGGGATCCGAGATCGCGGACTCCGCGGATCTGGCTCCGACTTTGCTCGCCCAGATTCGACTAAAGGTTTCTGCACTATGAAAATTGTTCGGCAAAGTCTTCTGCCAATAAATTTTTTACCAAAAAAAATATTTCCTGAAAAAAAATTCATTACCCAGGACCTGCTCCGGATACGGCTCCGGATACGACTTTCGCTTCGGCTCCGGATCCGACTAATGTTTCTACACTATTCGAACATTGCTCAGCACGTCTTCTGGCAATAAATTTTTTCACCTAAAAAATATTTTCTGAAGAAAATTCATACCCGGGGACTCCGATCCGGATCCGGATCCGACTTCAGCTTTCGGTTCCCGGATCCGACTAGGTTTCTGCACTACTAAAAATGTTCGGCACGTGCCCTTCTGACAATAAATTTTGTCACCAAAAAAATATTTCCCGAAAAAAATTCATACCCAGGAACCGGCTCCGGATCCTGGCTCCGGATACGGCTCGGATCCGACTAATGTTTCCTAGATTATTTGAACATTGTTCAGCACCGTCCTCTTGAAATAAATTTTCCTCATCAAAAAATATTTTCTGCAAGAAAATGTCATACACCCAGGATCCCGATTCCGGATCCGGCTCGACTTCAAGCTTCGGTTCCGGATTCCGACTAAGGTTTCTGTCACTATTTGGAACATTGTTCGGGCACGTCTTTCTGAACAATAAATTTTTCACAGCAAAGAAAATATTTCCAACGAAAAAAATCATACCCAGGATCCGATCCCGGATACGCTCCGGATACGCTGCCGGATACGACTTGTCGCTTCCGTTCCGGATCCGACTAATTGTTTCTACACCTTTTTGAACAGTGACTCATACCGTTTGTTGAATAAATCCCTGAACGTTAGCATCATACTTTTCTGAAGAAAATTTAATACCCAGGTCTGGATCGCGGAATCCGGCTCTGACTTCGCTTGGCTCCGGATCCGGCTAAGGTTTTCTGCACTATTTGAAAACTGATTGTTCAGTCTTCTGGCAATAAATTTTTCACTCTAAAAAAATATTTTTTTTAAAAAAAATTTATACTCCGGCTCCGAGCTCCGGCTTCCGGCTCCGGCCTCGCGGCTCCGGCCCCGACACCGGTCTGGCTTTGACTCTGCTCCGACCGGCTCGGATCCGACAAAGGATTTCTGCACTTTGATAAATTGTTAGTACGTTTTCTGGCAAAAAAATTTTTTCATCTAAAAAATTATTTCTTGAAAAAAAAATTTATAACCCAGGAATCTGCTCCGGCACTGGCACCCAGCTTCCGGCTCCGGCCTCCGGCTTCCGGCCTCGACTCCATTTATTTGACTGAGTAAAATCCGAAAAATGGGTGGGAGGTTGAGAAATGAAAAAAAAATAGATTTTCTATAATTATAATAAAACTTTTTTTTCTAAGCCATTGATTCCCAAAGTGGTCTGATATAGGACTCCCAGAGTCTACAAACGACCTGCAAGGGTCCAATGGGGAAAGTTTTTTCCAAAAATAGGGTGTGGCGAATGAGTGTAAAGGGGGTCAAGATAGTGGATCTCATTTAGGCATTATATTATTAATTAAATTAAATTAGTATATTTCTAAATTGTGTAAGTTGTAGCCATTCGCTTTGTGGTCGCAATACACTTTGAACTTGTAAAAACTTGTACATAATGATATACCAGTATCATCATGTTACACGATACGCGCAGTAGAAATTCTTCGCAAAGACAGCGCAATTCCCTATGTAACGCTTTTATACAACAAAATTGTTTAACAATGACGCTGATGAACCATCCTAAACTGGAGGATCATTGAAGATGATTACCCTCATAATAAACAGGTCAAGATTTGAAATACTTTCAAGCTACTTAAAGATATAAATTCAGAGAGACCCACGGTGGAACAGAATGTTCGCTTCGACGTCACAAAGAGATGATGATGGTTTGCGGGCGTCCAATATCTCACTACTTTAGCAAAATCCGGAAAACCACATACTATCGGAGAAAAGTTAATTGTGCCAGCCATTGAAGATATTTAAAAACTATTTTACACAAACCTGCATCTGATATCATTAAAAGAATTTCTTTAAGCAACAACACAGTTGAAAGAGGTATTGATGAAATGAGTTATGATATTGAGAGCTTCTTGTGTAATGATTTGCAAACGACCCATTTCTCTATACAGCTGGGACGAGTCAACTTTACCTGGTAATGAAGCATTATTATTGGCATATGTTCGTTTCATTATGGATCAAGAAATCTACGAAGAACTGCTCTTCGCGAGAACTTTGACAACCGACACTAAAGGCGAATCAATATTTGATGTTTTGAAGGATTACTTCTTAGAAAAAAGGATATGGCAGGTATTAGTGATATATGGTGTTGGTGGTAGGGTTCTGAATGGAATCAAAAGTATGTATGACGATAGTGAAGCGTGTGTAAGAATAATGTGTCAGTGGTGTGGTTTTAGGATAATAGCGGAAGTAGAGAACAGGGTTTGTGTTATGGTCCTCCTTGGTTATTCAAATTTGTATATGGATGGGGTTTATGAAAGAATCAGAGGTGGGATGGCAGGATATGGGTTAGAATGATGAGAATGGAGAATGAGTGGAGGTGCCCCTACCTATTATATTTCGGATGATTTGTTCTGTGGGCGAATCTGAAGATAAGCAAGTTTGAGAGGATTGGTAGAGAGATTTGGCAGGGTGGTGTAAAAGGAAGGGGGTTTGAAAGTAAACGTAAAGATAAGAGTAAGTTATGGTTGTGAGTGAGGACAGTCCTCAGGTAAGTATGTTGAGTGTGAGCAGCTGGAGCAATGTGTCTGAGTTTTAAAATATTTGGGTAATTGTGTTGGATTGAGAAGGAACGATTGATCGCGAGTGTGTAGGAAAGTTGTGAATGGCAGGATAGTGGCTGGTGCAATTAAAATCGTTGGTGAATGTAAAGGGACTAAGTCTGAGTGCGCTAGAGTCATACATGAGGGTATGTGTTACCTGTGTTATTGGTATGGTAGTGAGACTATGGTCTGGAATAAGAAGTATAGTTCTTAAAGTTTCAATGTGTTCAGATGGACAATCTTAGGGTCATGCTAGGTGTGAGAAAATTGAGATAAAATGAGGATGAACTTATTAGAGAGTTGTGTGTGTTGTGGAGAAAGGGGTAAATGGAGAGAATAAATGAAAAGTATGTTGAGATGTTTGGTCATGTGGAAAGGAATGATGATAAGTCGGTTGGTTAAGCGGCTGGGAGACCGAAGAAGTGTTGGGAACCAACCGGCTTGGGAGACCGAAGAGAAAGTGGCTTGAGTCGGTGAACGAATGTCTGTAAGGAGAGAAAATGTGAGTTTGGTAGAGGCGAGAAGAAAAGGTGTATAAACAGGAGTGAATGGGGGGGATTGGTGAGGGGGTATGGTTGTTGGCCCACCGGGGCCAAAGGAACCCTTACATTGTACGATCTACCATGGTGAGGGTCCGTCGCTGTCCCATGAAGCTTCAGGGTGGATTTTCTGACTGCCACGAGTTCTCACTAATTAATGGTACTGAGGGGGCGGTAAGGCCTGGGCTTTCTTTTCAGACTTATGTCATGCTCCTTCTACTCGCTTTTCTTTTTTCGCGATGCTCGTCACGCACCTTACTCCCATTCTTGGGAAAATAAAGGAAGATAAAGAAAGAAAGTAATACCACAGTGGCTAATCAATCCATATTTTGACATATAAGAAAGGGATGTCATATTACAAGAGGAACTGATCGGAATAAGCACTAACGAAGAGCTTTAGGTACAGTTTAGAAATGGATATCAGAAATTCTGGCTTCAAAAAGACATACCTGTTACTTATCCCGTATTATGGAGTATCGCGAGAAAATTTTTAATTGCTTTTCCATCCTCATTCATACCTAGTGGAAAGGGGTTTCACCGCGGTTGCAAATCTCCTAACAAAAAAAAAACAAAAAAAAAACAGGCTGGACATCATTAACCGAGGAGATTTGAGATTAAACCTAACTAAATTGATGCCAAATGTTGAAAATTTATTATTAAAGCATCAGGTTCATCCCTCTCACTAAAAGCATTTATTTTTTGCTTAGTTATTTTATATAACAGATACTAAATTTTAATTTGTTTCGTTTTAATTTTAATTTAATTTATAAATGTATAAAACTCAACATGTGTTTTTTTAAAGTTTTTGCAAAAAATCAATATCAGGTAAGCAGGGGGTCTACCCAAAACCGAAAAACATGGCAAGTGGTCTATGAGACAAAAAAGTTTGGGGACCTCTGACCTAAGCCAACCTGGAATTACAATTTTGACTGGAATTGAAATTTTTTAGTTCGACACCTCTCTAAATAAATTTCAGTATCTAAAAAACTATTTAGAATTTTTAAAAAATTCACATCCATGTGTTTCAGGAGGAATTTTTCTAATAATTTAGATAATAAAAAAATGTGAAAATTTTGATTTTGACTTCAAAAAGTAGGGGGTCCGAGGATAAAGTCTCCCCTTAAGTGAACAAATATTAAGAATTTTGGATAATATTAAAATAATAATAAATAATAAATAATAAATAATAAATAATAAATAATAAATAATAAATAATAAATAATAAATAATAAATAATAAATAATAAATAATAAATAATAAATAATAAATAATAAATAATAAAAATAAATAATAAAGAATAAATATGAATAATAACTAATAAATAAATAATAAATAATAAATAATAAATATAAA
>JABUQX010092966.1:0-2500 GCA_015478945.1 Trachelipus rathkii
ATTGTACTTCGTTCAGTTTCAGTTTGGTGTTTAACCGTTTTCGCATTTGAAACGCTTTAGCATTTTAATGTATATATATATATATATATGTATATGAATATAAGCAGGTGTGTTGAAATCCATTTTTAAAGCAAAATAAAGTATAGCAAAGTCTCTGAGAACCATTAAACTTTGGATTAATTCAATGATGCCCCAGATATATAGAAGACTTCTGTCTATATCTGTACTAACTTTGAACAGCTTTGGATATTGCAAAATAACAGTAAATTTAAATCTTTATTTTGAAGTTTAAAATTGTTCAAATTTAGCAAGTAGTGAAATTGTAATTAAACTGGGATCTGCAAGTCAGGCTTATCAAAGAGTATACAGAAGTCGTAGATCTCGAGATAAGTCCACCTTACGTCCTTACCTAAGCAAAGTTTACAGGAATTGGGAATTTCCCATGTACAATCCCGTAAGTATTAAATACTTGAGAAAATAACAGTTTCTTAATGTGCTTTTATTTTACCTTATAATTATTCCCAACTCAAATAAATGATTGCTACATAACTTAATGAATTTAAAAATAACAGAGCAATTTATATGGAATACCTATATTTAATATTATAATACCAGTTTACTAGAAATTAGAGCAAATTGTCTTAAATGTATAGGATAAGCCTCAAGCAAAGATATCAAACTGCTGAATAAATGAAAAGGTTAGACTTAATTTCTGATTATTCCAACAGATCAAATCACCAAGCTAAAATTAGCAAACTTAGACACAATGGCAATTATGTATCGGGAATAAATGGGATGAACTATTTTGCTTAATTTTGGAAATTGATCATATAACAAAAAAGAATACTTTCAGCCGCAGTAATATATATATATATATATATATATATATATATATATATATAATATATATATATATATATATATATTTATAAGATATATTCCTAATTCGTACTTTTATATATAAAAATATATATATATATATATATATATATATATATATATATATATATATATATATATATATATATATATATATATATATATATATATATATATAATATATATATATATATATATATATATATATGTATATATATATATATATATATATATATATATATATATATATATATTAGTGATGGGACGATTAAGAATTTTTGACGATGACGATTACGATGACGATTATAGTAAATTTTGACGATGACGATGCCGATTAATTGGAAAAGTATATTTAAAAAATTTAACAAATTTATGATAAGGAAGAATTAAATTGTGTTCACTTCATTCTTGTTTAAATGTGTAAATACTTTAAGAACCGCATTATTACATAGAAAGTTTTCCTGTTGTTCATTAACATCTTGTTTTTTTCTAATTTCTATATAATAATAATAATAATAATAATAATAATAATAATAATAATAATAATAATAATAATAATAATAATAATAATAATAATAATAATAATAATAATAATAATAATAATAATAATAATAATAATAATAATAATAAACATTTCTCTTGATTAATAACACTGGTCAACAACATTTTCTGGCATAAGGTTTTCCTACAGTTTTAAGGTAATTCTGGGGTGCTGATTCCAAATCTGTCATCGGTTTTTTGTCTATCACATCAGGTTTTTGAGATATCACATATTGCAGTTTCAAATAAACAGCAAATTTATTATCATTTTTTGAATATCTGAACAGACTTACAGATAAGAAAAAGGTAAGATACAATATACAATAATAATGAAAAATACATTTATTGATCCGTAGCACAGTTGTGATAGTGAATGCATATAAATGTGAGTGATTACCATTTTAGAATTGACATGTGAAATTAAAGAAAATATGTACAAAAATGTAAATTGACAATAGTGATGTTACATTTGCATAAATGACCTTTTCTTTGACGATCTCCGATGTACAGCTTGTGGAATGTCTCTCATCAAGGACCAGCAGTAATCTGCCATTATGTTAGTGTCCCATCGGCCTTGGGAGCGTTCTTCCATAACTTTAATGTCTTGATGAAAGCGTTCATCATGCTCTTAGCTCACATGACAAAAGTTCTCGGGAAAGTCGGCCAAGGGACTATGTAAGTGGTGAACTTTGATGCTCATTCTACATCCGAGTGCTTCTTGGAAACTCAAGAGCAGTTCCTCCACAATCTTTTGGTAGTTGTCCGCTTTCCTGTTCCCAAGGAAATTCCGTACCACATCAGAGAATGAGTTCCAAGCTCTAGCCTCTGCCACAGTCATTGTTGTTTGTTGTAGCAAAGTGTGGATCATTGATGAGCTTTCTTATTTGAGGGCCATCAAATATTCCTGCCTTTTTCTTCTCGCCACTAAGACTTGGAAAGATTAAAAAAATATAGCTTAAGCAGTCTCCAGTGTGATCAGAGCTTTGACGAATTGCTTCATTAACCCAAGTTTCATGTGCAGTGGGTGAAATACAATTTTATCCCTATTAACCAGAGGCTCATTCTTGATGTTCTTGTCACC
>JABUQX010092966.1:20000-21817 GCA_015478945.1 Trachelipus rathkii
AAAGAAAATAGTTTAAATCTCGCAAAATATTTTAAATCTCGCAAGCACTTATGGTTCGCGAAAAGGAAAAGGTTTAGTACACGAAGAAAAGACCATATATTAAGGTTTTTTGAGCTTAGCGCATATTAATTTATATTACATTGCATTTATTTAATACATTTTTTAGATTTCTTTTACTGCTTGTTCCATATTGTTTATAATAATAATAATAATAATAATAATAATAATAATAAATAATAATAATAATAATAATAATAATAATAATAATAATAATAATAATAATAATAATAATAATAATAATAATAATAATAATAATAATAATAATAATAATAATACTACAATAACTACAGGAAAAGGAATACATTTTTGGAAACCTGGGAACATTTAGTGGAAAATTTTTTTATAAATAAAACCAAAATTGGCTATTTTTTTGGAACTCGAGCCGGCAGGGGACATAGTATACATATATATATATTATTTATGCCAAAAGGTATTACAGCAATGATGTGGGGGCTCGAGCCGACGGGGAACACAGGAGGGGACGTTTTCCATAGGGGAGGGGCGGAGGAACCCCCGCGACACCAAATACCAAAGAGCGGGGTTCCGGAGACCCTCCCCGGAGGGAGGGAAATAGTTCTCCGGAAGGCCGAGAGACCCCGACTCCTGCCATCGGTGCGGTATACCCTTGGGGTATTCTTTAGTTAAAAACAAAAAACAAAATTTAATAGAAAGTCTATTTATTTGAACGAGTAACGTATAAAAGGTATCTAAATAGGCCTTCTACTCATATTACTAAAATTATTAACAATAATTCTTTTTATTTTTTATTTTTTTTTTATTTTTTTTTTTTCCCGGTAGCTGTTGTAGTTTTTTAGATATGGATTGTGGCTCTTCTAAAAAAAAAAATTTTGTGGACAAAGATAAAGGAACTCGTACACAAAACATTGAACGTACATATCAAGCAATAGTGTTAATTTATTTTCATATATAATTTCAATTTTGAAACATATTACAAGCAACACTGATATTACGACTATTAGGAAAATAATTTCATTACATTAAATTCTTTATATTTAAATGGTTTTCAATTCCATTGAAATTTAATATTTTATACTTTTTAAACTTCACGGAAAAAGCTAAATATAAAAATAAATTAAATTGAATTTTAAATAGAAAAAAAGGCGTGAATGGCAGTTCTTGCTGCATAATAGAATACGCAATACCAACTTTACATCTACTCTTTTTTTATTGTGGTTGGCGAAATCATAAAGTACCTATATATATATATAAGCGGCGACTCCAATAACTTTTTACTGCTCGGGCTCTCTCTCTCTCTGTATATATATATATATATATATATATATATATATATATATATATATATATATATATAATATAGCTATATATATATATATATATATATATATATATATATATATATATATATATATATATATATATAAAATAAATTTAAAGTAGTCTCACCTTATTTATACATAAAGAGAATGTAACTAAGAGATGCCAAAGGCAACAATATAAACAATTTTATACTCTAAATTCAAGCACCCACAATCTCAGCTATTTTATTTCAGCACGAAGAGTCAACTTTTTTTATTGATTGAAAAAATATCGTTATTTAATCGCGATGATTCTTACACTTTTTGTTTTAATTTTACATAATCTTTTATATTTATTATGTAATATTTTCATATATTTGACCAATTTTCACAAAAAAAAGAAAAGAAAAAAGAAAGAAAGAAAGAAAGAAAAGAAAAATAATATTATCGTAACATTTTGAAATTTATAAAACATCGATC
>JABUQX010092967.1:5000-15000 GCA_015478945.1 Trachelipus rathkii
ACAGCCTTGACTGGTGTAATAGTTTTTACAGAAATGAAAAAGCAGTACCTCTGGGATTTTACAGTTATCGATTGAATTCTACTGAAATTGGCTACAGTATATACAGCAAGGAACTCCTTGCCTTGGTTAAAACAATGAAAAAATTTATACACATAATTGAAGGTAGAAAGGTACATGTGTTTTGGGATAATATTTCAGTCGCACAGCCGCTTAAAAAAGAGGTTAACGCTGATCACTTTCCAGCAAGAGAGCAGTAGGTACCTAAATTTCTTGTCCGGGTATGATTTGACTGTACATCATATTAAATGAGAAGAAAATATCCTTGCATATTTTCTGAGTAGAAATTCAGCTCAAAGATTCGCTGAATGGCTGTCAAATTTGCCCACTCCTTTCATTTCTGCGAGAAATGCGATTATAGTTTCAGCAACCATCTCTTCTCTCCAACTTGGAGTTCAGAAATTTGAAACAGAAGTCTTTCCAGAAATATTCTGCGATGAAGTCTTGGTTACACCAGGATTTCTAGCCCAGTAGAATTCTTCAATAGAGAATAACTGTTATACACTTGCATCAGTTTTCAATATTTCCACGAACGAAGTATTTAAGCTGTTTCAGTGCAAAATTAACTACAAAGAACGGCAAGCAGCACAAGAAACTGATGTTCAACCTCAGAAATATTTAAATAACCAAGAAAATGCTGGTCTTAAACTTATTAAAATACTCTAATATTTTAAGAATAGCCTGCTCTCCCTGGTCGTTGATTAATCTAATCCACTTTCACCGCTTGTCTATGTGCTTCATAGTCTTTTATTCTTCCTATTATTTATGCTTCTCTCCCCTAGGGCATTTTGGTAGTAAGAAAACTCTGGAATCCCTTAGAAAGCACTTTGAATGGAAAAATATGCCAAATACGTAAAGCAATTTGAACGAGGTTGTGATGATTGTCATAGGTCCAGAGCCCTCTTAACCACTAGGCAAACTAGGCAAATGCCTAGGGCGGCAGAATATGAGTGCGGCCCTAGGTAGGTGGCTAGAACGCGGCAGAACAGCAAAAAAAAAAAAAAAAAAAAAAAAAAAAAAAAAAAAAAAAAAAAAAAAAAAAAAAAAAAAAAAACTATAATATATATATATATATATATATATATATATATATATATATATATATATATATGATGCCATATATTCAAAATATTAGATAGATGTATATATATATATATATATATATATATATTATATAGTATATATTACCATTTTTTACCACCACTCACGCGCAAAGCTCTATTCAAGGAGGGGAGGTGTTGCACGCCCTCAGAAGTTCACACTTAACGCAAACTTACGCATATGCGCACAGACGCAAGCTTTGAGGTGAGGGAGATTAAAATGCGCAGGAAAACACAGAAGATGAAGAGAATTCCACAGAAACCGATGGGGGCGAGAAAGAAGTAAGCACCACAGCGAACACGCCTGGAGTTACCAATATCCACACAAAAACTTCGTGCGCAGATCCAGCTAGTCCACGCCTAGTGCTTTACGAGGGCGTCGTAAAGTGCGGTGGTACGCGAGTGACAAGTTCCCTCGAGCACTTGCCGCTGCCGTACCTATAGAAAGAGATAAAGCACCAACATCCGCCGCAAAGATAGAGGGTCAGATGAAGTGGAAAGTACGGAACAGTTTATAAGTCTTTTGGCTTTTGACTCGACCCTGTCCAAAAGCCGGGTGAGACCAGAGCCCCCCCCCCCAGATATGAGAGCAGTACTCCATACAAGGCGGATGAGGCCCTTGTATAGCTGGAGTAACTTGAGAAGAGGAAAAAAAAGTCTCGCACTCTCCTAAACAGAACTCCAGTTTCTTTGAGGCCGCCCTAGCAACCGTTGTGATGTGAGGTTTCCAAAACATTTTTTTGTTTATGTTAAGGCCAAGGATGTTTATATTGTCAACAGGAGAGACGAGAGAACCGTCGAAAGAGATAGGAAAGTTGGAAGGTGTTTTAGAGAGGGAGATTTGTAGAAGTTGAGTTTTTAAAGAATTAAATTTCACAAGGTTGAGACGACCCCACCCGGAAATCCTATCCAGATCAGCGAGAATAGAATCGGAAAGATTAAGACGAGAGGCAATTCTAGAAGTAAAAGGAGCAGAATTTTTGAATGAGTGAAGAATGTGTTTGACGTGTGCGCCCTTCCAACACTGAGGGAAAGTTCTAGTATTGAGACATAGGAATTATAGTTGAACGAGCGGCGGGGTCAGCACGAAGGCAGATTCCCTCAAAATTCGGGGAGAGAACGCCATCCGGTCCACCCGGCCTTCCTAGAGTTCATAGATTTCAGGAGTCCATGCACCCGAACAAATGTAATCGCACAGCAAAGGCATTAGGACACCTGAGAGGAGAAGGAGGAGGGGGAGGAAAATGCCAGAATCGTACAGGGTTAAGTTAGAGGAAAATAGGAGACAAAGAGAGATTGGCCTTTTCAGTTTGAGAATTAGCAACAGAAACGTCAGATCGAATAAGAGGAGGAAAGGCAGAGATTTACAGAAGCTTGTTATAGATGTTTTGCAAGATGGCCAGAAATTTTTTCAGTAGGAGAAACCAGGGAGGTTAGCGCGGCCCTTTCGTTTAATGAAAGTTTGCTTTGCTCTTCTAAGAGTATCCCTGCAACGATTTCTAGCTGAAGAA
Organism: Trachelipus rathkii; assembly: GCA_015478945.1. Lineage (NCBI taxonomy): Eukaryota > Metazoa > Arthropoda > Malacostraca > Isopoda > Trachelipodidae > Trachelipus > Trachelipus rathkii. The sequence continues at coordinate 7,669 of JABUQX010092967.1, forward strand.
AATTAGCAAGAGTTGATAGGAGAACGAGGAATTTTTGCCATTCCGAATGCACTGTCTCTTAGCCTGAAATCGGTCAGAGAACAAGCACGCATTGAACATGGATTTACGAGGAGAGAAAGATTTAGTCGAAGAAGAATGAACCTGCTCAATCCTATCAACGATTACAGTTCCCACCTTATCGGCAAGAAGCCGAAGCTTCACCAGAGTCAAAACAGTCATTCGGATTATAGTTAGTGTAGAAGGGCGTAGAAGCGACGCAAGGCCGGATCAAAGTGCCAGAAAAAAACGCGTTGGGCAGGATGGAACTGTGGCGAGAGAAAGTATTAAAAATTAAGAGATATAAGGGTTGTGGTCAGATTACCAATAGGAGCGAAGGTGGTGTATTTATAAGAGAGAAAAGGACTAGTGGTTGAAAACAATAGCTCAAGTGTGTTTCAAGAATGGTTGGGATGATCCGGAATGTGTGTGTGTGTTCTTTAATTAGTTGCTCCAGGGTCGTGAGAATGCTTTGACATGATTCGGCCTTCCTACCCACCTAATATCAGTAGTGAGACTACCCCAACCATCTCAGTGTTTGTTGTACATTGAGATCCCACAATAGGAGAGCGTTGCGAGTTATTTGCGATAGAGAAGATATAACAGTCTCGCGAGAAGTTGTAAGATATTCAAAAAAGGCGTGAAAATCTGTTCTGTTAGGGAAACAGTAGCAGAAACACAAGATTATGTAGTAGAAGGAAGAAAGATATTTTAAGCCACAGAAACATCGAAGTTAGGAGATTCGAGATTCTTAAGACCGTGTTACAGGAAGTGTTTATGTTTACATTAGGACATTACTTCCACCCTTTCAGACGGAATTATGAAATAAGTTATATTGGACATAATTTTATTAAAACGAGTTAGAGGATGAAATCCTAGCCATCTGGGTCTCAGACAGCGAGCAAACAAGGTTTAGGTTAGAGTTTAGAGAGGTGTGTATTCACGGATGCAGAGTTAGTGGCAAGCCATTAGTTAAAGTTCAATTAGTAAGCCCGGCGCCTGCTGCAAATGTTCCATCTTACATGCACATGCAGCAACCACAAAACAAAACAACAGACAAAAAAAACAAAAAAAAAAAACGACCAAACGTGAAATCAGGTGTTAAAATTATTCACACACTAAAACCTAAATTTAAAACCTGAAAATGTTAAAAAGTTAAATCGTATTTACAATAAATATGTAAAATATGGAAAATTCATTAAGTTAAAAACACTAACGCTCTTTTACACCCATACAAATACACGAAAATAAAAAAAAGTAAGTAAATTGATTTAAACATTAAAACCTAAATTAAAAAGTTCAAGGGCCAAAATAATAAAAATCAAATCTTAAACACTGTGAAAACGAAATTCAGACTTATGTAGGCCCTTCATATATATATATAGTATATATATAATATATAATATATATATATATATATATATATATATATATATATATATATATTATATATATATTTATATATATATATATTATATATATTATATATATATATAATATATTATATATATATATATATCTATCCATATATATATATATATATATATAATTTTACATATGCTAGGGTGATTTTTTTTTTGCCTAGGGCGGCATGAATGGTTAAGAGGGCCCTGCATAGGTCTAAATCTTTTCGCAATGTAAAACCTCCATACGAAGCTTATCGGCCAGTTGTAAAACCTCCATACGAAGCTTATCGGCCAGTATTATTAGTTAAATTGCATTTTATCCAAGCTGACATTTAAAATACCTCAGTGCAAAAACTACAAGAACCGTTTAACATTGATTGATAGGTTCTCTCTCTTTCTCTTTGTTTTCATCTTGAAAAACACAGAAACCTCTACCAATGTGGATGTAATTATTAGTTAATTTCCACCCATAGCTGGAGTTGTTGGAACTTACGCTTCTCATCGTGGAGCAGTTAATATCAGATTTATTCAAGAGTGTTTGTGAGGAGCTAGGATCCCGGCATAACTTTACCTCGGCTTATACCCTACAGAGTAATGGCTTCATCTAGGACTGACACAGGACATTGTTGTCAGATGAGTTGGAAGATGTAAAGTATTGTTTAGATCTTCCCTTTATAGTGTTGTTGTATCTACGTACTGCAACACTGAAATCAGAAGGAATAATCCCTGCCATCTTAATGATGTGACAAAATCCAACTCTCCTTGGAGCCTTAATAGAGCAGATGGAATCTCCTTTCCCCATGTTCATGAAGATATTACGTTGAAAAACTAAAATTACTTTTAGGATTCTTTCTATATTCAGAATATTCTGCCAAGATAATGTGCCAAAGAGTAGGCAAGATGCAAAATTTTTACTAGTCAAAGGCCAACAGTATGGCAGAAAAAAGCTAGAACCAGTATATCAATGCCCCTATCCCATAGTAAAGTTATTTGGCAATAATGTATACATAAATAGGAATAATCAGATACAAAGTGAAAATTTAATAAATATAAAACCTTATTTTATGTTAAGTAATGATTGTGAGGAACTACCAAAGGTATAATATTTTAATGGTGCTAAAGTTTATATATTTTAATACCAGTATACCCTTTTGATATGAAGGGTAAGTTTTTATGCAAAATGTTGAATACTTTTAAAGTATATTCATTTTGTTAAAGCTCCTCTTCCACTTGAAATTTCAGTAATCTTCTCCATTCTTCTAAAATTATGTACTGTAGAAGTGACTGGGTTGTTCAGATGTGATTTTCAAAATTCCAAGTAAACATGGAAATTCACCCTCCAAAGCCACCACTTGCAATAACGAGTCCAATACGTTCGAATACGAAATTTTACAATATAGTTTTGCAACGAAAGGGCATTATTTACCCAATTGGTTATCTCATTCCTTTAAAAAATAATTTTTATTATGATACAAGACGCACGTTTATCAACTCCTTGTAAAAAAAGTTATATTAATTGTACGAATAAATTACAATAAGAAAATATTTAGTTTCTTATTATAATTTATTCCTACAGTTAATATAACTTCAATAATAATAATAATAATAATAATAATAATAATAATAATAATAATAATAATAATAATAATAATAATAATAATAATAATAATAATAATAATAATAATAATAATAATAATAATAATAATAATAATAATAATAATTATAATAATAATAATAATAATAATAATAATAATAATAATAATAATAATAATAATAATAATAATAATAATAATAATAATAATAATAATAATATCCCCTATCAGGGGTAGCTATCTGAACAATGCCTTCTACAAGTGTATTAAAATAAAATAGGGATTCTAGTATTAAGACTAATAAAACATTGTGATATCTATATAAATAATGCCATATCTTAAATATCTGATATTTTTAGCTAATTTATAATTTTTTTGTCTAATCGCCAACAAACTTTCACCTTTCTTTCTGCTAAAACAATTTAAGCACTCCACTTGTGGCGAAAGAAGAAGTCCTCTAAACTTTCTAACGCTCGTCCTTTTGTTTTGACTTCTATTTTTGCAATGTATTCGAATTTATCCTTACAAGAAGACTTGTGAACATCATAATTCTTCTAATATCTCATCTCAGATCGCCAGTGTCACTTCCACAATGATGTATTATTGTTTCTCTACCCTTGGGATTTTCGGTAAATAATTTGATTTGTTGCAAACGTAAAACTTATCGAGAGCTATTTCGGTAGAGAATGTCACAAAGTTGCGATTTTCAAAGTTCATATTTCGATACCTTTACTTCTCTTCGAAAATACATCTCTGATTTCCTTTCATATCGGTTTTTAGCAACTGTTGTAGAAACCCACTGCTCTTCCTTTAAATTTATGAATAACGATGCGCCACAGTACTTTGTTCTATTTTTTATCCTCATTGTACTTTTCATTAATGACACTTTCTGTGACTTACTCACCTATACACTCACGAATATGACTCCACTCTTCATTATTTTATTCAATTTGTAAAACAACTTGCTTTACTTGGTGGATGGTCTTTCAACACATTATCTCTGACTTTTCTTTGTAGATAAGAAAAAGTTGTTCTTAAATCCTCAAAACTCAATTTCTTAACATATATACTAGACGCAGTCTTTTACATAATTGTGATATCTCTTTGAAGGAGACACCACTCAAACCTTCTTACATGTCATTAGTATTCTTGGAGTTTCTTCTCATAATCTTTCCTTAGAGAATCAATTTCATTCTGCCATTAGACAGTCACACTAGATATTACGGACTTTAAAGGCTGCCTTAAAAACTTCTTCGCTAGACGCTCATGTTACCAGCTAGGGGTGGTAAACGCACTCGATACGGTGTGGTTGTAAAAAAACAAACGTACGATTCTGTACACTGTATTTTGCTCTTGATGTGGTGTAATGCAACAGTGCGGAAAATGGTGTGTTTGGTTAACCATATTACCAACTCTGTTTAGATATGTAGTCCGTTTCTGTAAGAAGAACATTCATACATTTGAGGTGTTCTCCTCCCGCAATACTTTTGACTGGCGGAATTTAAAACTTTCATCTCACCAACTTTTCCCCCCACACTGATTATTTATTATCTCTCCAATCTCTTCTGGTCTCCGAACTGGTGTTTCACTCTCTTAACAATATCGCTCTTATAATGGATACTGTTCTTGTGAACGCTTCAGTCGCGCATATCTCTTCCAAATATTCTAATCTTTTCTCTGTCAAACACTCTGACCACCGACGTAACCGCTACGCCACCACTTACATACTCCATTGGTAAAGTCATGAAAATATTGCTTCTTTTATATTTCCCTACATCATTGACTCAACACTTTTAAAGAACGTTGGACTTTGATTTAAATAATGGTATGTTTTCCTCATCTCTTATTACGTAGATTTTCAGTCTTTCTCTAACACATGAAGAAAAAATCAAAGGAAGAAGCAATTAATGAGTGGATGATATTTAGGATCTAATGACAATTTATAAGGATAAAAGCAACAATAAGATTCAATTATTGATAGATTGAAGAGCCGGAGAGTTGTTAAACTGAAGGAAATCATACAATTTTATATATATATATATATATATATATATATATATATATATATATATATATATATATATATATTATAAATATATATATATATATATATATATATATATATATATATATATATATATATATACGAGGTAGAGTAGCGCACTCGCAGCGATGAAATTACCTCCCATTTGGCTTATGGTGTGTAGGGTCTCCCATGACCTTCCAGTGCCCTACTTATTATATGCGGATGATTTGGTTTTGTGTGGCTAATCTGAAAAGAGTTAGAGAGGATTGGTAGAGGGATTTGACAGGGTGTGTAAAAGGAGGGGTTTGAAAGTAAACGTATATAAAGGTATAAGGCTATGGTTGTGAGTGAGGAAAGTCCTTGGTGTGCAGGTATGTTGGATGGTAAGCAACTGGAACAAATGTCTGAGTTTAAATATTTAGGATATGTATTAGATGAAAAGGGAACGGATGATGCAGAGTGTAGTAAGGAAGTTGTGAATGGTACGAAGGTGGCAGGTGCAATTAAATTCTTGGTGGATGCAAAGGGACTAAGTTTTGAGTCAGCTAGGGTCTTACATGAGGGTATGTTGTTACTTGTATAGTAGTGAAACTATGGTCTGGAATAAGATGTATAGATCTAAAGTGCAATGTGTTGATATATACAATCTTAGGGGTATGTTAGGTGTGAGAAAAATTGATTAAATGAGGAATGAACGCATTAGGGAGTTGTGTGGTGTGAAGAAAGGAGTAAATGAGAGAATAAATTAAAGTATATTGAGATGGTTTGGGCATGTGGAAAGGATGGATGATAGTCGGCTGGTTAAGCGGATATATAGCTGTGAGTGTGCTGGGAATAGACCAGCTGGGAGACGAGGAAAAAGTGGATTGAGTCAGTAAAGGAATGCCTGAAGGAGAGAAATATGAGTTTGCCAGAGGCGAGAAGAAAGGTGCATAATAGGAGTGAATGGCGGGATTTTGTGAGGGGGTATGGTTGTGGTCGACCTGGGTCAAGGGATGAACCTTACATTGACGACATGCCATATTGAGGGTCCGTCGCAGTTCAGTGAAGCCCTAGTGTGGATTTTTCTGACTGCGACGAGTTCTCACTTAAGGGTATAAAGGGAATCGTAAGGTTGTTCTTTCTTTTCGACTTGCGTCATGTTCTTCTACCACTTTTCTGTTTCCGGTGCATGTATCGCACCTTAACCCCAGTAATGAGGAAAGAAAGTGGGTGATTATATATATATATATATATATATATATATATATATATATATATATATATATATATATATATATATATATATATATATATATATATATATATATATATTATATATACTGTATATATGGAAGGAGTACAAGATATAATAACGTAATTAAAGATAAAATGAAAATAAAAGCTGCAAAGAGATTGACTGAAGAATGATGAAGTTAAAATATAGTAAGAATTTATCTACAGAGAAAAAAAATGCTTTAGTAATAAACAATTTTCTAAAAATTAGGAAAAAACATACTATTCGATGATAAAACTTTGGACAGGAATGTTGTGCAGAATGATTTGAAAATCGAAGAAAAATGAAAAGAATATTTCTTGGAATATAGCGGAATTAGAATAGCGAATCTGAAAAAGATAATGTGGGAATGCTAGAAAAAAGAAACAAACGATGGGAAATGGGAATATCTTTTCCAAATTATAAATTTATTTTCTTTAATTGAAGAAAATGAAAAGGAAGGAAATTTTCATGAATAAAGACATTAAAGTTTGCAAGTTAATGAAAGACATTCATTAAATTTAAATTTTATTGAAAAACTAAATTTTTCGTATAATTTACAGTTAATTCACTTTGAAAAATAAAAATATCTTATAGTAGTATGACATCAAAATCAACGGTGATAGGCCTGAGTCTCTCTAAGCTGCTTTGTGAAGTTTTTACACTTTCTTGTAAACTCTCTTCGCAGTATGTCCTTCAATATTGAATGTCTGTAAGTAAAAAAGAACATTAATTAATATTTATAAATTATAATTAATTATTACCAAAAAAATTAGTTAATATTTTTTAATTAGAGTTAAATATTTTGGGTATCAAGCAATGCAAACAGAAAGACTCTTTGTAATTTAGAAGTCTCAAATCACAGTGAAACAATGTTTTAAAAGTAAAACATTATTTGCTTTTAGTTTCATTTTGAATAGAATATTTTATGTACTGTAAATAAATGAATTATTTTTTTTAGGGAATGTTTTTTTCCTTCACTTTATAAAAATTACAAAAAAAAAAAAATTAAAAAAA
>JABUQX010092968.1:0-15000 GCA_015478945.1 Trachelipus rathkii
AAGATATAGTTTATTGGTGTAAGTGTGGGTCGTGCGCGTGATTTGACCAGTAGGATATGAGAGCGATGCTAGATGACAGTATATAGGTGGGACCGACGGGGGGGACTTCGTCCGCCCTCTGTTCCCATGGGCTCGAGCCTTAATGAAATAATATTCCTTGATTCAATTGTTTAGGGGACTCGAGCCGATGGGGGACAGAGGGGGACGAACGATTAAATAAATATAGCTTTATACCTATTCCAAATATGTAAATTTGTTTTTTCTGTAAGTGTCCTACTTTTTTTTGTTTTTTGTTGTATTTTTTTTTTACATTCAGGTAAATACCCTTTATACGCTGATTCCCAACTGATTGCATTTGGTTTTCCTTGGTAAGGTGTCTTATGAGGGGGTGAGCATTCGGATAATATCTCGTCCTGGCCCTTTTCTGGAATTATGGCCTTATAAAAAAAATAAATAGTATTAAACTGGATAAAGTTTGATTTAAAGTTTTATAAAGTAATAAAATCGTACAAAATATTTTTTGTTATCTGGCTCCTTCTTACTTGGCTCTCATCTCTCTCAGCCGTCTGTTGCTCTTCGTCCCTGTGAGTTGGGTCGGGGTAGGGTGTCGCTCTCTCGCTCTTCTCGGTCTTCTCTTCAAGGTATGGTTTTCATCGTCTCTCTTCTCGTCTCATCAACTGTTTCTCCCCATACTCATGTACTCTATCGCCTCTCTTCTCGTTCTGAATTGCTATGGTACTGTTTTTGTTATATAGTATATATTATATTACTATATATATATATATATCTATATATATTATTATTATATAAATAGTAATTTATATATATATGTATATAAGTATATATATTATATATATATATAATAATATATATATAGGTAAGATATATATTCAAATATAATAAGTATATAATAATATAGATATATATTACAAACAACATAATGTTTTCTTATAAAAGGAACATTAAATTGAATAATGGACTTTATCATTCTTAAAAGAAATTGACCTTTCATTATTTTCTTATGCGTATGTTATTTTAAAGAATTTTATAAAAATTTAAACAAAATTTGTTAAATCAGCAGCTAAATTTTTTGATAGGAATAAACGGGGACATTCGCATTCACATGAACCATATATATATTAATGTATATATAATATATATATCTATATATATCAATAGTAGTATATATATATATCTGGTATATAGTATATATATTTATATATATATATTTATATATATATTATATATATATATATATTAGTATATAGATTAATGGGTTGTTTGGTTTTAAAATCATTTGATTTAAGCCACACATGGTTTTGTGGGGTTTAAACCAACTACGAAAACCATTGTTTAGTTTTTGTATTTTTAAGATTTTTTTGTTTCGGTAATATAAAAGTAATAAAACGTCTTTAAATGAAAGAACAATAGCTAATACATCCTTATTATATAATTTTGATAAGTAAAATTAATTGGAGTAAATATTTGTAACTCAATTTTAAATAATTGATTAACTTAATATTATATATATATATAATATATATATATATATATTATATATATATATATATATATATCATATATGATTATATATATATATATATATAATATTATATAATATTATATATATAATATATATATATATACTATATATATATATATATAATTTTTATATCATTGGTCTCCCCTATGTAAAGTAGGGTATATTATAATATATAATATATATATATATATATATATAATATATATATAATATATATATATATATATATATATATTATATATATATATATATATAGTAATATATATATATTATATTATATATAATTTATATTATATAATACGTATATATTTGAATTTTCAATTTAAATCAATTAATATATTCTTTCTAATCATTTTTTACTTTACGAAAATAGACAAAGACATAATTGATCAAATTTCAGGTCGTAATTACAAAAATAGGCAACTTATGCAGGTGTAAGCAGAACTATATATGGGAGACTAAAAACTATTGTTTTTTTCACGCCATATTTCACGCTGCATTGGACTGATTTTAAAACTGAAATGAACTGTATCTAGACGTATTATTTAAAAATATTCAAATTTCATTTTCACACATTTACTGAAAGTAAGGAATAAGAATGTGATGTCCTCGAGAATTTTGTAATTAAAATTATCGAAAACGAATGAGAAAAAATGACTTCTCATAAATTTTTATATATGCATTCTTAAAATAAACATAAAAAATGTTTTCATATTTTATTTGACCTGGTAAGGTTTGCCTTGTAGGGTTTCTCCAAAGTATCTCTTCATTGTCCGCCCTCTAGCTGTTGATGAAAAATTTATGAATGTTTTATTATTTTTAGCTATCCTTTTATTTTATTATAATAGACAGAATTGCCTAAAAGATACGGTCAAGGTCAGTATTACTTACTGACAGAGGGAAAAGAGAAAGATTGAAGAACGCTGTAAACTGTAATCGTTACATTCCATGTGCTAGTTTTTTTATAAAATTATATATTCAAATGTAGCAAGGGGAAATAAAGGGAAGAAAATATTCCAGGGGCTTCACTTGAAGTGTCACTTGAAAGAATAAATCAAGCTGTTCAGACTTTACTACAGAACTGGTAAGAATATACGTAAACACGAGTTCAACATGTCTCAAGAGAAGCAATCCAGTTTAAGAGTCCCAAAAGATAAATGTGATTGCGGTAGTTATCGAATTAAAACATTCTTTGAAACAGGAGAGATTTGATTAAAGTGAACTAATGAGATGAATAATTGTAGGGACCGGAACTTTCAATGTCAGTGACATGGACTTTATTCTATATAAGAAAACACTCCAAAAAAAAAAAAAAAATGAGGTATACTAAATTCCTGTCTTTGTCAGTGAATATTTGCAAAGTAAAAAGGGAAAGGAATGATATTATCAAGGTAGTCCTCCTGCCTCCTCTCTCTCGGCTCTCTCTCTCATCTCTCTCTCTCTCATCTCTCTGCGGTCTCTCTCTCTCTCTCTTTCACTCTTTCCATCTCTATCTCTCTATCTATCAGTCTATATATCTACTATCTATCTATCTATCTATGTATCATCTATCTATCTATCTATCTACACTCCATCTATCGCATCCTATGCATCCTATCCATGCTATCCATCTATCCATTACTATCCATCTATCATCTATTATCTATTATGCTATTCTATGTATCTATCTATCTCTACTATCTATCATCTATTATCTATTATCTGATCAAGATTATCTATCAGATTATGCTAATCTATCTATCTATCTAGTTCTATACTAATACTATCTATCTATCTATCTATACTATCTATCTATTCTTATCTATCTATCTATCGTATGTCTCTCTCTCTGCCTAGTGGCATCGAAAGGTAGTTCGGCCGCTCACGTATGCGAGGTATTGACATATCTAGAGAGGAGATGGAGCATCGATGAAAAGGTACCATCGAAGTCCCCTCGTCGTCTCTGCTCTCTCCTCTCTCCTCCTCTCCTCTCTCTCTCTCTCGCTCTTCTCGTCTTTGTCTCCTCATTTCTCTCTTTGCTCCCTCGACGTCGGTTTTCCGTCTTTCTCTCTTTCTCTTCTTTCTCGTCTATATATTATGGAGCTTCTCTGCCTTCGGCTCTTTATTATATTATGCGTAGTTGGCTCTAATTGCCTGATTTTTCTATCTATTCTATCTATCTATTTTTATTTATTCTCTATCGTATGTATCTATCTGATCTATCTATTCTACGTCTATCTATCTATCATCTATTATCTATTAAGTCTATTCGTAATCATAGCTATTCTGCTTACTTCTCTCTCTCGCTATCTGCATCTCTCTTACTCTCTAGTTCTCTACGTCTCTCCTGTCTCTTCCGATCTCTCTCGTCTCCTTTCTCGTCTTTCTCTCGTTTTGCTCCTTCTGTGCTTACCTCTAATACGGGCGGTCGAGACTGATAATGCGGTCAGATTCGGTTACGTTCGCTCATGTCCGCTGTACTAGATCACATTCATACTGTGCTTGTACTCGATGATTTCTCTCTTCTCGTCCTTTCTCGTCTTTCCTGCTCTCTAATAATCTCTCTCGTCTGAGGTCTCTCATCTCTCTCTCTCGCTCGTTTTTAGTATATAACTTATAGATAATAGTATATTATAGTTAGTAGTATACTATAGGCTAGTAGTAGGGCTATATAGTATATTATAGGGTGCGTGTGTAATGCGCAGAGGCTTCGTTGAATAGCAAGATAGCATGTGATGGATAGATTAGTTAAGTAGAGAGTGTGCAGATATTGATGCAGATACGTTACCGATTTAATGTATACTTATGGCATATATATATAGTATATTTATACTCTCTCTCTCTTCTCTATTATCTATGGTATCTATGTATCATAAATTGCTGATGAACACTAGCACCATCTATCCGATATGGAATAATATTAGATGCGCTCAAGCGTTATCTTACATTTCATTCAGACGATTAACTTGGAATGTATACAGTCTTATTCGTCATAATATGCTATCTATTAGATGATAAAGGCAATAATCTGTATATATTAATATGCCTACTATTATCTCATACTATACATGATGGTTATCTTACATATGTAAATCATTTCTCGACGAAGCTTTGCAGTACGTAATAGCGTTTAGACATCGTATATAGGCGTATACGGACTGGGATATATAAATGGAAGTTATCACATTGATCGCTAATCGCAACAGGGACAGAGGTAGATAGCCACAAAAAGGAGTCTATCCAAGGTGTACTCACAGCACAGATTTGGTCACGCGCCTACGAAACATCTGATGTGTCGCGGCTCGGCGATATCTATCCATCTATCCATATTCAATTGCAGCGGCTTGTTACATATACGGCCACGTATAACAGTACTACCTATGATAGCTATATAGATTATCGTGTACTACGTATGCTCTTATTTTACTAATACTATCGTACTAATCAAGAGCGAGCTTAGTTATGATTTACTCTTGAGTATAGATACTTATCTAGGTATAAACATGCTAGGACTGTACTAATGGATTCTGATCGAATTCGTATTCTATCATCTATCTATCTCTTCTCTCTCTCTCTCATATTAATATAATAACTTCGCGGCATAGGCTAGTTACGGTATTAATATATATATGAGTAGTTATTAGGATAGTTATATAGCATATATTATCAGTACAATGTAAGATCATCTATATCGTGTAGGATAGAGTATGCTGCGGTAACGAGAGGCTAGGATTATTTATGATAATCATTTATTATACTATGGTATATATACTATAGGTGAGAGACTCGCATAAGTACAATGATTGAGTCGCCATGTGACCGATGGAAGACGGGAAGGATATTAGTGAATAGTAGTAGGGTGTGTGTATATCGGGTGATTACGCACCAATAATATTTCGCGCGACAGGGCTATATGTTAGAGGACTACAGGGATGCGTATTGAGTATATGGTGTAAGTATTTGGCTGGTAAGCTACGACTTATTGATGTAATACATTTATTTATCCGGCAGTAGGAGATAGTCAGAGCTCCTACTTACTAAGGATGATGAGCATTCATTTATATATAGCTTTCGTCTGGCTACTCATGCGGTCGGACGCCTGTACGGTATAGGTGGAATCGTCTTACTAGTAGGCCGAATCAGGAGCAGCTGTTCGCGATTGACGGGCCTGTGAGAGGCTCGGTAGCGATACTAGATTATAGGGGGTGAGGTGAAGCTAATATGTATATATAGTATAACATATAATGTTCGATATCATGGATATAAGCTAGAGAGTCGATTGTGTACGTGAGTGTTATATATAGCGATCCATCACGAGGCGACAGTAATGAAGTTGTAAGCGTGAGAGCTAGCAGCTACCGTTATCGGTATATATTAACAGCGTCAGTGACTGATACGATAATTATTGATAGGCATGGCTTATATATAAAAACGTGTATATTTATTCTCATAATACACGGTACGAATGACGCGTAATAGCGTGTATTATAGATACTGTCTGTAGGATTCTGGAGTATGTGACGACTGGATAAGGGATGACCTATTATAATGAGTAGAAGAACGTAGTGACGATTCGTAATTTGTGTCGTATACATATAAGTATCTATAAATGAGTAGAGAAAAACGAAGCTAGAAGTCGAATAGTAAAGGATAATATCCTAATCTTACCAAAGAGTGACGTAGCGGAGGCTTCAGAGCGGTTCTATTGACTACTGATTTGGGATAGAATAGTCGTGATCAGACCATCTGACAGTAGTCGCAGGAGAGGGTGATGTTCACATCATAATATAGTAAATAGGCATAATCGAAATATTTATATTATATATAGTAAGACTAAAAAATTACTGTTAAATTGAATATTACTAGTAGGTAATATAGATATATCTATTATTAAGTATAAGTAATGTATATATATTATATATATATATATAGATATTAGTATATATATATAATATATATATATATATATATGATATATATATAATATAATATATCTATATATATATATAGTATATAGAATATATCTATTATATAATATATATATATTATATTATATATAATATATGTTATATATATATTATATATATATATATATATATATATATTAATATAATATTATATATATATATATATATAATATATATATATGTATATTATATTTATAATAAGTATAAAACTATTACTATATATATGATATATATATATATATATATATAATATATATATATATAATATATATAATATAATATATATATATATATATATATATATATGTATAATATTAATATATATATATATATATATATATATTAATATATTACTATATCAATTTTATAGTATATTATAATATATATACTATATATATTTATGAATATATATATATTAAGTTATATTGTATAGTATTATATATATATATATAGTACTATATATATATATAATATATATATATATACTCCTATATTTATAATATTTTTAATGATTATATAAATGAATTTATATCTATTATAATTATATATATATATAGGTATAATATATTAGATATATATTATATATATATATATATATATATATATATTAATATATATAGATATATATATATATATATGAAGATTATTTATTACTATATATATATAAGATATTATGATATAGTATAGATAGTATATATATATAATATATATATATATATTTATATATATATTATATATATATAATTATATATAATATATTTTATATATATTTATATATATATTATTATATATATATGGTATAGGATAGCATGATGCGTATAAGTTATATTGAATAATTAATATGAAGATGTATGAATGTATATCCTAATAGTATATATATTTATATATATAACTTATAATACAGTATATATATAATTCATATAATAGAAGATGTATGCTCATATAATATAATATATATAATAGTATATATTGATGTTATACTTATAATATATATATATGATTATTTATATATAGTACTACAGGAACATAACTACACCTTACTCACGTCACTAGTAGTATAAGGTAGAGAAGTAACCATGAACACTGTGCTATAGTATTAGCAGCTATAATACTATATACAACGAGATAAAGAGTACTAATATATGAGTAATAGATAAGTATTTAGTAGATATTATATATGTAGTACAAGGCCGCTAATATAATTATTATATAGTATATAGCGTTACTTATATAGTATAATATAGACATACTAGATTGATCAGCATAATTACTTATAAATGATTATATAGGTCTTATATTATATATATAACTTGGGATGGATGGGGAGAGTGGTGATTAGAGGGAGGTGAGGTATTATTGAATCGGAGTTCGAATTGTGTTTTTCTCACTTCTGCCAATAATATTTTTGGCACTATTATGTTACCTTTTCTTGGTTTATTGCATGTAATAATATTATATATATAAAAGAAAAACATTTAAAACATTTTAATTAAGTAGCTTAATATTAAATTAACAATATCTTGAAAATAAACATAAAAGTGATCACCAGTAATATAATTAATGTAATAATAATAATTAATAATACTAATAATAATAATAATATTAATAATAATAATAAATAATAATAAATAATATAATAATAATAATAATAATAATAATAATGATCAGTATGAAAAAATAATATATGATATATAATGATAAATAATATAAATATATAAATAATCAATAAAAATAATATAATAATTAATTAATAATAAAAATAAATAATAGAAATAATAATAATAATGAATATAATAATAACTAATAATATAATATAATTATAAATAATAATAATATAATACACAATCATAATAATAATATAAAATAATAATAAAATAATAATAATAATAATATATAATAATAATGATAATATAATAATATGAATAATACTAATAATAATAATGAAGCAAGAAAAAAGAAGAAAGAAGAAGAAGAAGAAGAAGAAGAAGAAGAAGAAGAAGAAAAGAAGAAGAAGGGAAAAGAAGAACAGAAAGAAGAAGAAGAAAAGAAGAAGAAGTAAGAAAGAAGAGAAGAAGAGAGAAGAAGAAGAAGAAGAAGAAGGAAGAAGAGAGAAGAAGAGAAGAAGAAGAAGAAAAATACTTAGAAGCTTAAAATTAATCACGGCTGACCCATAAATTCGATAGAGTCTACATTCTTTAATAAGGTGTTAACCAATTTAATATGATATAAATATATATAATATATTATAATAATATATAGTATATATAGTATAGTATAATTATTTATATAATATATATATATATTAAACTATTTATATATAGTATTATATATATATGATAGTATATATATATATATTGTATTGTGTGTAGTGGTCGGTGTGTGTGTGTGTGTTGTGGTGTGTGTTAAGAAAAATGTAGTATTGTAGTAGCAATATTGTGACTATTAATAACAAGGTAATCATCCGGCAATGTTCAATATATGAGACAAAATAGTAGAATGAAAATATGCAATCGGTTAATTTGTAATAATTTATGTAATCAATTTTTGAGAAAAATAATACGTTTGAAGAATTCCTGCGTCCCAATAATCAGAGATTGCAGAACTCATTATTCCCCAAAAAAGGTTATTTACTTTACGAATCGTTAATTGAAATTTTCTAACGCAAAGAGGTGAAAAAAAAATGATTTAGGAAGTTATTAGTTTTTTGATTTATTACATTTTTATTGGTTTGATGTTATATTTTTTATAAATTATATAATGTTAATTATACTATTTATTATTTTTAACATATATAATTATGAACTATTAGGTATAGAATTTCATTAAAGTCATCTCTTTACATTTTATATCAGAAATATATATATAATATTATTATTAGTATATATCTATATTATATATATTATATTATTATATTAGTAGTATCGGTAGTAGTAGTAGTAGTATAATAATAATTAGTAATAGTAGTAGTTAAGGATGATAGTATATATACTTAATAGTACCGGCGCCTTGATTTTTGAGACTCATGATAAAATAGAAGAAAAAACCTACTAAAATTTATAAAATAGAATTATTATTTAATATAATATATATAGTTATATATAGTATTGTCAGTTATTGCTATGTCAGTGTAATTATAGTATAACTATAGTTATATATACTATAGTATATATATATATAAGTTATTGTATAGAAGTACTGTTTTAATTTCATTTTATTTAGTAATTTAATTTAGTATTATTATTATATATATATAGGTATTAGTGAATGTATATTTTATATAGTATATATTAGTATAGTATAAGTGAGTTGATAATATAGTAGTATTATATAATTGCAAATTATGTTTTGGAATTTGTATTATGTTATATATATATATATAGTTATATATATATATATATATATATTATATATTTACTTGATTTAACATATATATATATTATACTATATATATATATATATCTATATTATATATATATATATATATATATTATATAAATAATATATATATATATATATATATATATATATATATATATTATATAGTATTATATATATATATATATATATATATATTAGTATAATATATCCTATATACTTGTTTAAACAATAAAACCATGTGGTTTTATACAATGGTTTGACACCGTTCCACCCTTTAATTATATATATATGTATATATTATATATATATATATATATCAAAGATCAGGATTTATATAGTATAATATAATTATAGTATAATTATAATAATATATACTATATATTATATATATATAGTATATATATAATATATATATATATATGTAATAAGTTGAATATATAAACCTTTTGCGAGAAGGAGGAACGAAATTAAAAATTGTGGATCAAACCTTCATTAGGACGAAATAAAACCAGAGAAAGTAAAACCAGAGAATTAAAACAGAGAAATAAACAGAGAAATAGAAACCAGAGAAAATCTTGGCAAAGATTTGAAACCAATGCCAGCTAAACACCAAGATTCGGTACATATTGTTTTTGACTGAAGAAGAGAATACTGTCTGAGTAAAAATAATATAATGAACAATAAGTAGTGATAGTGATAGTGTTATTAAATTTTGTGTTAATTATTAAATGTTATTTACAAAAAAATGTTAGGTGATTAGTGTTTAGGGTATGTATATTGCTCTATATAATTAGTGTTCAGTGGAGTGATATTGGTTAATGTGTTTGTTAATAAATAAGTGTTACGATGGTAAATCTTGATAATAATTTTTAGGTGTTAGTGATGGTAATATTGGTTAATATAAATTAGTGTGCGATAGTAATAATAAATAAAAAAGTTATTGTATAAGTTATGTAGATAGATATCTATATTAAATATATGTTGTTATTTATATGTTGCATGTATGTTTGTATGTTATATGTACTTGTATATTACGTACATGAAAGTGTACACTAAGTATTTATGTATAGTATATATATGCGATTATGCGTGTTTAAATGTATGCATATTTGTATATGAATACATGTATTTCATAAACATGTAAATATCCAGTAAGTATTTATGTACATATGCGTATTTGGATGTATGTATATTTGTATAATAATACGCGTATATCATATACATGTGAATATCCAGTATGTATATACATATACTTCTTGAATGTATGCATATTTATTTGTATAACAATACGTGTATATCATAGGGATGTGAATATCCAATAAGTATGTATATGCAGATGTGTATCTGGATGTATGCATATTTGTGTAAGAATACGTGTATATCATATACATTTGAAGATGCAGTATGTATGTACATATGCATGTTTGAATGTATGTATATTTGCATAATAATACGTATATATCATACATGTGAACATCCAGTATGCACTATTATGTTAAAATGCTTCTTGAATGTATGCATATTTATTTGTATAAGGATACGTGTTTTTCATATACATTTGAATATCCAGTAAGTATGTATGTATGTACAGATGTGTATGGATGTATGCATATTTCTATAAGAATAAGTGTATATTATATACATGTAATTGTACACTGTATGTATGTATGTATAAGTGCGTGTTTGAATGTATGTTTATTTGTATAAGAATACGTGTATACTATATACATGTGATTATACACTGTATGTATGTATATATGTATAAGTGCGTGTTTGGATGTGTGTTTATTTGTATAAGAATACATTTGAAGTACATAACTATCTATAAATGCTTGTCCATCCCTTAAAACTTTAAAATTTTTTTAACTTGACAGGGCCTTCTATTCAGCTCTGGGGAAACACTAAAGCAACCCTTAGACCTCGCTAGAGCTTGGCTTCATGAGACACAAAGGGTTTACGGAGATCGTCTTCTTGAAGAAAAGGATTTGGACACTTTGACGAAGTTGCAAGGAGATGTGATTAAAAAGGTCTTCGAAGTAAGGAGAGGAATAGTATATTTTAGTTACAAAAATCTTCATTTCGATTGTTATCGCAAATTTCAAAATAAATTATTTAAATCAATGTCTGATTTAAAACTGAATGATTTTCTATTTTTATATTTATTTTACATTGGTTATGTAAAATATTTAATATTTTATCATGTTAATCAGAACACAATCATTGATAATCTTTTTCCATTTCCTGATCTCATAATCGTTAACCATTGTGTTTCTCATTCAATCTAAAATCGTTAATTCTTTTGTCAAACAAAAACAAAGAAATAAAAACATAAAGCTTTGCATAACCACACTTATTCTTTTAGTTTCCTCAAATCGACTCAACTTTGTTGGCAAATAACCCTTTTACCAAACTTTTGGAAATAGTCGAGTTATCATTGTAAAAATTACATATATATAGTTTTTTATTTATATATATAGAGTGGCAAGATTTATATATAATTATTATTAATGACCAATGTAAAAAACATACAATATTATATCAGTTTCTCCAGATCTGATCAAAACATAGTTTAGACATTCTTAACATGAATTTAAGCTTGGTACGACTGGTACGTATTCCCAAATAGTACCGTGTTTTCAATTTCTTACACTATTATTATGAACTAATCTTTTCTTTTTCAAATTTCCTTAAATGACATTTTTCAATTTTAATTACAAAAGTCACTTCTGTTCTGCAAAGCTTTAATCGAGTCACTAAAAGTGACAAAACTGTTTTAACCCTCAGAAAAAGGGAAAGCTAATGTGGTGAATTAGAAAAGAAATTACTAAACAAGTTAAAGGGTTATATAAAGAAAGTACCCGTCTCACTTAGCATTTAGTTCATAAAATTCCAAGCATTGATGGATTGGATATATAGATGACTATACCCTCTATTATTATTATTATTATTATTATTATTATTATTATTATTATTATTATTATTATTATTATTATTATTATTATTATTATTATTATTATTATTATTATTATTATTATTATTATTATTATTATTATTATTCAACTAACAAGCTTGACACTGTTGAACTATTACTTAAGATACACTTATTAATTTAACAATTTTGTAATCGTCTCATAAATACGGCAATATACTGGATGTGAATACGGTAGCAAAAAGTACAGAAGCAAAATTATAGGTTGAAAAGAGGTAGTCTCTTTCACACATTCACATGCTGCCTCTCTCTCTCTCTCTCTCTCTCTCTCTCTCTCTCTCTCTCTCTCTCTCTCTCTCTCTCTCTCTCTCTCTCTCTCTCTCTCTCTCTCTCTCTCTCTCTCTCTCTCTCTCTTTTCTATCTCTATTTCTCTCAATTAATATATCAATTTTTCAGTTTGTGTTCTATGAATAGTCCCTCTGGGTTTTCTCAGCTCACCCTGTGTATTATAAATATAAATGGATCTCCAGATTTAAGAATTGTAATAGGGTTATTTGCGACAAAAGATTGTTTCATATAAGGAAGCAAAAGGAAAGAAAAGAATTCATTTATAATAAGTGAATTAATAAATAAATTAAAACACATTATTATTTCTATTTTTGTAATTTTCTTTGCAATTTCGTAACTTTTGTAAATATCAAAATAAATTTCTGTGAAAATTTCAAGTTGAAATTCAAAAACAGTTTTAAATTTAGATAAAAATTTTACTGAGATTTTTAATATCAATTTCAGGGGTTTATATTTTATTAAATTATCACCCAAGCTACTCAAAGATCATAGTGTATGTTCGAGAAACATAATGATAAGCAACTTCAATTTTATTTTAAAGATTTTTAGGCGAACTAATTTGAATTTTTCAGAAATATGACTTTTGCCCTATTTTTATTTTTAACATTTTATTTTTTTCTTTTCCAAAAAGAAAAATTGACAGCTCTCAGATTGAGGTACATATATTTCTATATTCTGCTTCTGTAGTTCATAGAGAGCAAAAATAGTTTTGTCAGCTTGTGTCTGTTTTGTGTGCTTGAGATTGTTGGGCGCAAGGGATCGAATGAAGTACTTCAAAATCATTTTGAAGTTGGACTATAAGTTTTATTTTGTAGTTCTCTAGAAACAATCAATTATTTTTAATATATTAAGAATCAAAATAGCTGAGAAGAATATTTTATGCAATATTTTTCTGTAAAACTACTATTTCTGGGTCTGAATTGCCTCCTCTCGCAGATAAAGTATATTTTATCTAACCTTTCTTATATCTTAAACATATATAATGGATATTATTATTATTATTATTATTATTATTATTATTATTATTATTATTATTATTATTATTATTATTATTATTATTACATTATTATTATTATTATTATTATTGATATTATCATTATTAATTACTAATATTATTATTATTACTATTATTATTATTATTATTATTATTATTATTATTATTATTATTGTTTATTATTATTATTTATTATTATTATTTTTTGTTATTATTATTATTATTATTACTGTTATTATTATTATTGTTATTTATACCCATTGTTGTTATTATTATTATTATTATTATTATTATTATTATTATTATTATTATTATTATTATTATTATTATTATTATTATTATTATTATTATTATTATTATTATTATATGCTATATTTTAATCTCAAGCAGGAACTAGACGAGGCGGAAGTGATGGCAAAACCCAATGTATTTTGTCACTTCGCCCGAGGTGTTGGAGATCCAAGATATTTACCAATCAAATCATGGACGGACATTAATGGCATCCTCACAGAGGCACTCAACACATATAATGAGCTGAATGCTGCCATGAATCTTGTTCTTTTTGAAGCAGCAATGGCACACGTTTGCAGGTTTGTATCGTGCTTTTGTAATCCTTTTTACCCTATCTTATATATCCCTAGTGGGCATAATTACTTTTTGAGTTAGATCAAATTATAAGCTGTGCAGTATTTTAGTTGTGGAATAAAATTTAGTTGTCAAAGAATTGGTGATGTAAAAGCCTTTAGAAAATAAATAGCTTATTTATTTATTTATTTATTTATTTATTTATTTATTTATTTATTTATTTATTTATTTATTTATTTATTTATTTATTTTATTATTATTATTATTTATATTAATA
>JABUQX010092968.1:20000-25000 GCA_015478945.1 Trachelipus rathkii
TTTTCTTTTAATAAATCTTTTTAATTTTGCAGATATTTACGAGTGACCGTTTGTTTTCAACTTTTCACATTTTTTTAACATTTTGTTATTTTTATATTTTTTGTACATTTGTTATTTGTGATACTATTTTTGAATATTATGGTACAATTTGTTTTATTAACAAATTAATAAAATAGTTTATCATGAATTTTCCTCAAATTTCAAACCGTGAATATAAATTTAAATTCAGTATATATTATTACACAACCTCTATTCTATAAATACAGATAAATCAGCCAACATTAATATCAGTAATTCCAGTACTCACTCTAGCGCCTTCCTTACCATACTACCATCCCTTCCTTTCTATCGTTTCTAGCTCAATATATTTATACCGTAGAGATCATAGTTTGATCTCTTATTATGAGATCTATTGATGCATAATCTTCTAGATCATAATGAGATAAGTTCTGACTATTTTTACTAAAATTGTTTGTATATTTAAATAAATCGCAAAATATAAAATAAAAAAATTAAATACAAGATATATATATATACACAGTAATCAAGTACTTCACAAAACACTCTACTTCGTATCTATGTCAATTATCAAACTATCGGTCTCTGTTCCATGTGATCTAGGTGAGTCGATTTGTAGATGTGAGTTTCGTATTGAGTCCTGCTATTGTTTGAGTGTTCAGTCATTATGTTTTTTTGATTAAGATATTTGTGTTATGTGTTTGAGTCTCTAGTTCCAGTAAGAGTTCCTTGATAATTAGAGTAGAATTATTGTATGAGATTCTAGATAGCATAGCTCTTAGTCGTTGCAATGGCTTATTAAGCTCATCTGTGTCAATGGGGATGTCTGTGTATTCGTATGGATTACTTTTGATCTATTGATCTGTTTAGTATCATTTGATTCTATTATGTCATATATTTTTTTTATAAATAGCGAATTATTTTATGTACTATATATATGCCCACACATTAAATCATTAAATATTATTTATAAGTAAATTATCAAACTCTGCCTCATCCACTACCCTCCTTAATCTATTACCATCTATGTATCTATTTGATCTTATAATTATGAAATTTCTATATGATCTTATTGATTACTAAGTTCAATATTTTTTATATAGTATATTTAATGTATTCTTTTTGTATATATATAAAAGTAATGGAAAAGAAAGTAAGTTTAATTGCAAAATATTAATGACATTTACTTCATTTAATGTATTTTTATATTTTCATTGATTCACAGCGATTTGTTATTTCATGATGTATATATGTCAACCTATTTGGATGATATATTGTGTATCGTTAGTTGATTTATAAATTTTACTCGATGTCCTGTTGTCTCACTATATTCGCTGATATAGTGATCTCTGGCTTCCTTACAGAGGTTTCTCGAGAGGTAGAAAAACCTTCTTGACTAAAGGACCACAAATTATTTCTTAGAAAAAGGAGGAATTGAGAGGAACGTCTCTGTAATATTAACAAAAGCCTGTTAAAATGCAATTAATGGTCTTAACAAAGTGTTTACCGCAAAGATATAAGTTTTATAAAGTATACGAACCACTGGTAATGTACTTAATTTCAATAAGTTTACGAAGAGTTCTGGAGTTGACATACTAAGTTTTTATTCATGAGCTGTTAGACTCTCCATATACTGTTTAACCAGAGGATTTAATCATAGAATAAAATTCAGTAAAAATACCTGTTTTGAGAACATGATTTTGGATCTCGCTACATATACTATTTGAATAGAGAGTATTTAACTAGCAGAAAATTTCAACCAGTCCTTTATCTCACATATACTATGTTGTAAACACTCATTCAACTCTTTCGCTCATTTATTGATAAACGGCTATATATAAATCATATTATCATTCTATATAATATATGATATTGAAACAACTTAAGTGGATGTTGTTTCTTAAAACAACTTAGACACATGGTAATTAATTAGATAATCATCGTTCAGAAAAGGTTTGAACTTTCGAGAGCTTTACAGCACATGGCGCACTCAAAATCGAGATGCGAGTACACTAAGCGAAATTGATGTGAGTACTTGAAACATAATCATATTGTACCCATAACTACTATATCGTAACAAGAAGTTATCACTAAAAAGTTCATAAACAGAGAAAAGACTACATTTCTTACTACCGGGTCAGTTATGTAAATGGTCAATAACTTATCTACTGATAAACTAAACTACACGCAAACGCAATAGGTATGTGTTTACTCGGTAAAGACGTACAAATATAAATAGATAAACGCACATTAGCGTAGCATCTAAAGAAGCGACGAGATACTGAGATCTCTCATGCATGAACATATGATATTAACATTTTGAGAGTAAGCAAATGGATTTATAACACCTATCTTATGTAAAAAATCTAATAAAAAACAGAGAAACTTCCTTGACAATAACGGAGGATGGTGTACGATTTAGTATTCTGCTTGAATAGTATAGGAAAGCATAACAATGTATACCAGGCAGAAGGTAAATACCTACATACTTAAAAAAACATGGTTAATATGTTCCCTTTTTAATAACAGACCTCAAGAAAGTGCTAGAGACATAGTGTTGCTGTTTAAATAGAAGCTATGTTTCTACTATAGAAAACAACAGAACACGTATATACGTTGGTCCATATAGTCTACATCCGAGATATGAAAAATCTTAAAATATAATTAAGAGAAAGCATTTAACATGAGAAGAACAATAGTGAATCGGAGGCTGTGATAAATATTCCAATACACATTGGTGACTCTTTTACTAACATCTGTGAAAGCACGCCTTGTCGACAGTAAGTGCCTTGTCGTCTCTTAAAATCTGATACGAAAGAAGGAACGGTAGTCTGGTAGATATATATATTATACCTCTCCGCCTGGCAATCTAGTATACGCGATCCTTCTAAGTAAGATCAAATGAAATATAAACATCAGGAATATTAGCACATCAGCAACACAACAACACCTATATGAAAAAAACAAGTCAGAGCTCAACAACAGCAACACAACAACATCACAACAACAACTCAACAACATCAACAAACACAACAACGAAAATATATCACATATCACACATAAAGGCAGCAACAAACAACTCAGCAACAACGACAACAGCAGCAACATTACAACAACAAACCTATTAATCGGAGAACAACCCTCAGATAATATACCTCCCTCATATGCTAGTTCTCAAATACGTTATATAAACCGCATTTTCTCAGCAACGGTATTGCTCTCAGACAAAGCTATCATTTGAGTATTTATATGATACTAACTCCGCCACAGTTTGAGCAGATAAATAACCTGAGAGAGACGCCATTGGTTATTACGATATAATTATAAATCCCTGATGTGATTAACATTCACTATGTTCGGAGAAAATAGACCACGCTAAATTTTCAAAATGTGAATATGCTATATTAAAGTTATTGTAAAGAAGTATGCATGAAGAATTATGTAACTAGAAGTCTCACCAAAGCTTTCAGAAAGAGTGTGGCATACTAACAGCGAGCAAGACTTTTCAGAGAGTCACGCAGCAGAAAGATTACCAAACGACTCTAGTAAGATGAAGAAAGAAGACGATAATTTTAAACACAAATAGATCACTTCAGAAGAGAGAATAACACCCAAACAAGTGCTGGGATATGGCTAGACTCTTTAGCTCGCCGGGTAGTTTTTAAGACACTCTAAAATGACAGAATTTTGTTAATATAATGATAAGATATATATAACAATTTGATTTATAAGCTAGTAGGTACTCATGGGCAAATAATCTCACCTTAGCATGCGTAGAAACATAGTAGATATGTTCGTAAATATTGTTGATATCCGCTTTTTGAATATAACACGATACTCACTTACACGCCTAGACTTCAAGTAATTTGAAAATTGAAGGTAACTCTGAACAGGACAAGGTGAATGTATAGGATTTTGCATATTTTGAAATGCTCATCAATTTTTATGGAACCATTCCAGAGTACTCATTAAATTCCGAGACACATTAATTGTATCTAGAATAAACACATACGTCGATAAAAGTTGTATTGCAAATTAATGTTACTTCTATTTTTATGGACTGGTTATTTCTGTGATAATTGATTCTCACTTTTTAACCACAATTAATGTATAAATATTTTTCTTAATCTACATTATTATTATACTATCTTTTGGCAATATGTTATATATTCAGTTTAAATGCGACATAGTATTTTTAGCTGTATCACCTTCACTGGTAATAATAAATATTTTAGTTAACCGTATGGATCTAATCTTTTTGCGCCTCGAGGACATAAGATATAAACGCTCTGCTGAAGCAACCGAAATATTGATATACAGATATAAACATATTACGCTCCGAGAAAGGGGCAGGTAGATTCTTACTACGAAAAAAAACCATACATCGAACTTCAAAATGGACTTAGTTCCTAAATCTATCATTATTGTGCTTTTTTCTTTATATGTTAGCATCTTAATGTCTTTTATTATTTTTTAATTCTAGGTGATAATTGTTATTATAAAATTTATAATTATTATTAAATATTAGATTCTAATGTATAATAATCCTTAAAGGTAAAAATATTCTGAAAACTTCATTTAAAGAAAATTATTCTTGTTTGGACACGTGTGACTTTGTAAATTGTTTACTTTATACTCATGTGTTTTAGCTTTAGTCTTTATGTAATATTTCATAATTACTATTTAGTTTTTTAATATTATTATTAATTTCACGTTATTATAGTTATTTAATTATTATATTTGGGTCTAATGATTTAAATTTGGGTCTTTTTTACAATATTGAAAGATTCATCTTGTGAAGTATATACATTTATCATAGGAGGTCAATGCTAAGGGGAGAGGGAGGTTGCGTGAATCGTAAAGGTAGTATAAAAATTTATTTGGTGCACTTAATTTACGATGCTAATATATTTAAAAATTGTATAAAAGTACAGTGAAATGAACAGTACAAACAACTAATGTAAGAAGAGCAGGACCCGGTG
>JABUQX010092969.1:2500-27220 GCA_015478945.1 Trachelipus rathkii
CATATATGTGACTGACAATGAAAAATGAATATCTTTTCAAGAATTTTAGCAACATAAGCAATGATTCGGTGGAAGTTAATTGGTTGAGGGCTTAAAATACAATCAAAATACGTCTACATCAAAAAAAGTTTATGCTAAGTGTGTGTGATGGATTGTACTGGTGTGCTTCCTTTTAGCTGCTATCAGTCAACGTAAAGATTGCAATAGACATCTATTTTTACCAATTTGAAGGTGAGGGATTCTGATAGGGCCATGTCTCTTGATAATTAGAATGCTTAGGGAAATACGGGTATACATTACTAGTATATATATATATATAATATCTACATTATAGATATAAGCATACATATATTTTATATATATAATAATATTATATTAATATATATATATATAAATAAATATTTTATTATACGTATATATATATATTCATATATAGAATCTATATTACATTCTATCTATATATAAAAGGTCTTAGTCTAATAAGATAGGTATTGGGAAGCTTGAGAATCGATGAAAGATCAGAAAATTGATGATGATGGAAGGCTAGAATGGCGTAGGGACACATCGGTATCTTATAATTTGCTGATGTGAAACGACTGCTCAAAAAATGCGTGGGATGGGGATGGCTTTGAAGGTTGAACGAATGTTTAGCAGTAGAGGCATGATGCATTTTGATCAGATAGTTTTTAAAATTGATTTTTTTTAAATAGCAGCATGCTTGCGACATTCCATTGCAGGACAAATACATCGCAAAAAGCAAGAGGTTACAAAGCAATATAGTGGAGGCCAATGTTGTAAGGATGGTAAAAATCAAAGTGGATAAAATAATGTAAATTGACCTGAGGGTTTAAACATTTAGAATATTATAATGGCAATAAACATTTAACCTCAAAGCAACAATATTAATCACGCTATCTCTAAAATGCATAAAACCGAGGGTTTTCAATCAAGTTTATGAAACAAACTTTAGAGCACAACATAACATACTAACAAGTAGCTCATTTCAAAAACAGTGAACTAAATTTATTTCAGTTGAGAAGTGAACAGAATAGAAACTAGTTAGAGAGTCATGGATCTATATTGGAAAATAAAGTGATCAGGTGATACTGAGCAAATAAGGATAATATTAGAACTAAGCCTTAGAAATGAGTTTAAATCTATTTTTCATTTAAAGATTTTAAGACTAAATTGATTACTTTTAATATTTAAATTAAGTAGTTCGAGGCGACAGATTTTCATCGACTCTGACTCACAGCACGGTCTGAAAGTATAGAGAGAGTTTATAAGAGAAGTGCTCTGTCCAGTGCTCCGGCTTTCAATTTTTTGGGATTCCCCAAACCCCAATGGAAAGTATTAAGTCAAGCTCTGGAAAGTATCAAGGAGAGAACCTACTTTTTGCTTCCGCAGTTATCTATAACAAGGATATTTAGGCTCGCGAAATCGCCTCTCAATTGGAGGTGTAATATCGCTGTTTTCAAAGATAACTCATATTATTCAAACATTATATGTTCCGACAAGCAAAGTCTTCCTCATATTATGTAAATTGTATATTTAGTCCACTTGCATGAATGTGAATGTAAGGCATAGGCTATATCCTTCGTTCGCTACATCTAGATTTTCATCGTCCTCCTGATAGGCAATCCTAGAATAGACATATTAAACCTATTAAACGCCATTCATATGACCTTAAACTTACAAATGTTTGATATTTAATATCTCTTACACACTTGGCTATATACAATATTTGGTATTAGTTATTTAAATAGACGTTTCGGTGTTTTACCGCGTAGCTCTCTATCTGCGCTCATCGTTGTCATTCTTCAAAGGTGATATGAGGATCTTGTGCTAACCTTATGCTTTTGTGGTAGACTTTATTTATCCGCTAAATCACAACTCAAGGCACAATGGCATACTATTTCATTTTTTTTTGTATATGCAAATTCTTCCAAACTTTGCAAGAGGCTAGTATAACATGAAAAAGAATTAACTGTCATACATATAAAAGTATACATAGTAAATTAAAAATTTCTCGATGATATTTATTATAGTGAGTATTTCATCTATGCTTGCAAGGTTGACCAATTACCAAGGTACATCAATTGACTCTGTTTTGTGGAATTGTGGAAGATTAAGAAATTCCGCTCGATAAGTCCTCTTCATTTTGGCCCAATTCTACATAAGGCAATATAGGTTGCAGATAACAATTATCGCAATTGTTGTGTATTCAACAATGCATTGAGACATGAATTTTGTGAAGATAGAGATTGGACAAAGGCGTCTCAAGCAACGCAACAAACTCTCTCAGTGAAACTTCTTAAAGTGACTCATCATGAATAGTGTAAGATTAAATCCTCATTTGTATGCAGTGGATAACCAAAAATCGCAACATGAATTACACTTTATACTTCTCATCTGGAAGATTCGAGATACGAAAGAAATTCCGGTTGTAATGCGAGTTGATTTAGATGAGATAACAATATAATTCCCAGACTCTCAATATTTGCATTCTGTTACGCTGAAAATCCTAGCCAAGTTGGATATAGTGTGATTCTGAACTCGAAGTCTAAACCAGTGGTAAAAATTGCGGTGCCCTATCGCGATCTCAGTTCAGAATAGCGTTTCTGTAATATGTTTAATATCGTATTATCTCTCGAAAAATTACATATTACAAGCCAACATTGTCTTGATGAGATTAAGACTGTTCTCGTTAACTCTCAAGGTGTGGAACCTGAATCTCCACAGATACTATTATCTCAATAACTGCTTAATAATATTAATCTGATTAAAAAAATACTTAATGTGGTGACCTCTCTTTTTACTGTCTTCGATCGTTAAAGGAACATAACGTTTACATTTAATTCTCGATAGACGGTGTGACATAAAGACAAAATTTAGCTTATACATTGATTTCCCTTATTTACGATATTATTATTCGGAGTGGGCAAATTATGCATGGTAGTTCCTCGTGGATCTCGAAGGATTATTAGAACTTTCGAATGATCCTCGTATTTTCTAATCTATATTATTAATGTAGTTTATGAATTTAGTTTATGTTAACTCATCTACTATATATCCGTTTTATTTTTTATGTAACTAAAAATTAATAAATTGACAGGTACCTCTTAATTATAGCGTTTTTTAGTTCTCACTTATATATAAGATAAGACTCTCTCTTTGGCGCAACAGTCTGAAAAGAAATTCCTCACGATATAGATTATGATAATATTTAGAAAAATATCTCTTTAATGTTTCTGTCCACGGTTACAAAGTACTCTTCTATATGATATAATAGTCGAATCTATATGATACAATCTCTCTCACATATACTATTTTCCATATCAAAATACTCTTTAATGTATAATTTATAAGTCTTGTAATTCTTTCAATATTTGAACACATATTTTGTGAGAATAACTTCATAGTCCCATTATCGCAATCTATCTCACCGCTAGTTTAGCTGGAAGTATCCACAGCAATAAATATTAGTACTACTTCAATAATATATTCTCCATTATCATTTATTCAACTACAGAATTTCAATGTGCGGAGTCATATGGTAAGTGCAAAAATGTTAAAACGTGAGCCCTTTGTATGTCTTAATATATTTATGTCTGTTAATAAATTGTCGAAAGTTCAAAAAAAGAACTGTACAAATGAATATCAGTGGTAATGTCGATCACTTAATTCATATAATACGATTAAAAGTTGCTTGTACCTTATATAAAATATATATGTATGTTCCAATTTGTGACTTGTTGTGTGTTGAAAGGGGCTTCTCAAATGAGTAAACGCTAGATATCTCAGCAATTAATTAATTATAACACCATTTTCTAAATTATGCTAATAATGGACTTAATTCACTATATGATTGGTTACATATATATATAGAACATTTAATTAATATCATTATAGCTCTCTCTATTAAAGTAATCTAAAAAGTTAAACTACAATCTACATACTAAACTTACATACTAAACTAAAGCACATTTATAGATATCTTCTATCTTCTTAAGAAAATTGGCATATTAATTTGCATTTTAATCTTGTAATTATGTAATAAGTGATTGAATATCTAATTTAATAATTATAATAAAATTATATAAATCACAAATATAAATCTAAAACTATAATCTTATAGAAATCTTATAAGAATCTAATAGAATGAATAATGTAAATGATTATTTATTATCTCATTCACGCCTTTCGTTACTTTAGTCTACATAAGTTACTTGTAATTATAATAAAATTATATAAAAGTACAGAATGAGGTGATTATGATAGCTAGTTCTGTCTCATTTTAGTCTTATTCTATTTTTTATATTTGATATTATTTTTTTCGATTTCGTTTTTTTTTAACCCCAATACTGATCTATATCACAATCAACTGCTCATACTAAATATAATATAATATAAATATAGTAAATATATATAATAATATATATCATATATATATATTATATATATTTATATTAATTACATATATATATATATTATATATATATCTTATATTATATATATACTAATATATTATATTATTATATATATTTATATATATACATATACTATAATTAATATTCTATATATATATATATTATGGTATGAGTAACGCATATTGAGTTAGATAAAATAATGGGTGGACCACTATATAGTCTTGGATATATTTTTGAAACTTTTACTACAAAAAGACTATAAACCTCAGAGTTAAAAATCCATAAGAATATTCTTACCTAAACATTATCATAGTCCTCCACTTGGGAAATGTTCTTCCTCCCTACTCCCCTCATATCAACCCTAATAAATCCATTATGTACTATTTGGATATCTAAATAATTTCAAAGGTCAATATACTAAATATAATATATATAATAATATATATATATATATATAATATACTTATTAATATATAGTAATATATATATAATATAGTTATTAATATATAACTATTATTATATATATAATAATATATTTATAATATATATATATATATTAATATAAATATAAGTATATATATATTATATTATGTAATTAATAATATATATTATATAATAATATATAAGTAATAATTAGTTATGTTATAATTATTTATTATATAAATAATTTTAATGTTTTTCTTAAAATTTAAATTTCTTATATTATAAAAATCTCTCACTCTTCAATATTGGATTATAATCTAATTAATGAAATTGTACGATATCTTTTGCTAAGAAATTTTGACTGTAATATTATATTGAAAGTCATCATATATCTCATCCTACCGTTGTCAAGTAAAAGTTTTTCTTTACGTTACATTCTCTTTACATGAATACAAATATTGCGCTTATAATTTTTTCACTTGATATAAATCGTTGCAAATACGTAAAGGAGTTTTCAATTTTAATATCTCATTTAGCGACAATTGAAAATTCGGTATATATATATATATATATAGTATCGGATAATAGTTTCATAAACGCTTCAAGAAACCCGGATAACCTTAGATCCCAGACATTACGTATTTTATTTCGCATTGGAACGTTCGTATAGGACAATCATGAGCCCTTAAATCTAGGCGAAGGAATCTTCTTCGCTAGGTAGCAGCACTGAAAATGGAACAGGCGGAGATTAAATAGAGGATGTCCACGTATCATATGGCCATGGCGCGCGGCTTTTCGATTGGAAGCAACGATTAAGACGTATTCGTTGAGACTCAACCATACTACGATATATTTATCGTAGATACTCTCTCCGTCTAATATTCCCTAATCACGGTTTTTGGTAACGTTTTGCACTGTATTATAGATAAGTCAGGCAACATGATATAGGATAATTAGGACAGCCCACGTAATCAGATATAATACAGATGATATGAGTCATAGAAGAATACTTCTTATCCTTCATATATGTTATATTAAGTAAAGTGTGTCTAAAATATAGCTTATATCCGTTAGTAGCTAGACCATAGATCCGAGGGGTGAATTGGGCCACCATTGTGGTGTGAATTGGGCATTGATTGATAATTTCCTTCTTTTTATTGTATAAATTTAATTTATAACAGATTGTAGTTTAGATTTAAAGTAAAAGTATATGATATATATATTTATAAATTTTTATGATAATAAATTATCAATAAAAAATGATATCTAAAAAATGTTTATTAATAAAGAATCATAGAAATAATATAGTCGCCAGGTTCGACGCTATTTACTCTCTCGAGATGTATTTGACACTTTTATTGCGACATAGGTGATATTGTTACAGATTGTAAGCATCTTTAACTCTCTCTATATATAGTGTCTTATATGGTCTAACATAAAGGTAAGTGTTTGTTTTAAATAACAGGGTTATTAAAATATAGGTATACGCACTGTAATGTACAAAATAACTAATATCATCTATAATGATATCATAACAGATTATCTTGAGAATCGAGCACAATGTCACGCCCGTCATCGATTTTTGTCTTTAATGGGTGTGTCTTACTCAAGGGGAGCGCAGTATTTGTAGACACGTCTGTGAAGATTACTCGTCGGTTTGTACTGTTTTCAGACACATCAACCAAATCTACCACTCACTAGTATAGCCAGTTGTTAAGGACTGTGTCTAGACAATTTTGACCTCAACCATGTATACACGAAAAGAATAATATAAAATCTTTGTCGCATGTGTATGCATAGCTGCCAATATAAACAACAAACAGAATCAATACTACACCTTGTTAGACATATTGAACTGCTAAAATAGTTTAATTAAATTATACTCAGTACCTCTAATCACTTTAAAAAATTTTAGCGATTTGCGTTTAAACTTTTATCTCCTGTCTTTCTTTATGGAAACCGTGAGTAATGTTCGGTGCTTCTTTAAGTCCTTCCTGACGATGCAGGACATGAAATTTTAGGTATCTGCATTTCAGGTGATATGATGTTTTATTTCAGAAGTAGATTTCGTGCAATTCGTTATTTTACAGCTTTGACAGGTTGCGTTTTCCGAACAGAACGAGGCTTACCAGATCTGGGACTATTTCAAAAATATTAGTGTCCTTCGTTTAACTTTTATTGGCACATAACAAACTTAAATGGCTAACAACTAGCTGTTGCAGTCTTGGAAATTGGATTTTTTTTAGGTCACACTTTGGTGACTCTAGAGCAGCAATGCGGTTGTTTATCACCCCCACTCCATAGTTGAATTTTGTAACAGTATTCGGTAATTTGGCTTATATATATATATTGTATTATATATAATATTATATAGTATATATATATATATAGTTATGTGTATTATATATATATTAATATATAGGTTTTATATATATATCTATATTTATATATATTTATAATATATTATATATATAGTATAATACAATATATAATATCTATTATATTTATATATATTTGATTTATATATATTATTATATGGTCGTATATATTTGTAATACAGATTTTATTAGTTTAGTATAATAATAATATATTATTATATACTATTTAATATATAGTATACTTGATATTATTGTAAATATTTTTAGGACTCATATATATATATATATAATTATATTATATTATTATATATATATATATATAGTTATATTATACTATATATATATATAATATGTGTATATTATAATATATATTTATGACTGATATGTATGAGTATATAATAGTAGTACTTATATTCATATATATATAATGTATAGAGAGAGAGAGAGAAGAGAGAGAGAGGAGAGAGAGGAGAGATAGAGAGAGGAAGAGAGAGAGATCTAAGAAGAGGAGAGAAAGAGAGATTGACGCATCCTCTTCAACGTACATTGATTTCAAACACTGGGTAGCGAGTTCAAAAAAGCCAAGAATTCAAACTTGCTTTTAGGCATATCATTTTTAGTATATTAAAAATGACAAGAAGGATAGTCATTTTACCAAGTTCAATAAGGGAAGCCAATAACGGCGGAGAAGCACAAAAAATTTTTGGCTTTTTTTTTAAGGAAAATGAATTTTTTTTTTTTAATTCTCGAGAACAGCTCTGTGTAAGAAATTAATTTTTATAGATTAAATTTGTTTTAATATTAAAAAAGTATAATAAATAATTCATTTCTTTTGTAGGGCATGCACTGCCTACCTTGCTCCGGTGCATTCCTGATATATAATATATATATATATATATTATATATATATTATATTATATATTATATACTATATATAATATTATATATATTATTATAGTAGGCTATATATATATATAAAGTGGTATATGATAGTATAGTATATTATATTATATATTATAGATACTATATATTATATATATCCAGGTAGGGACTTACGCGCGTCAGTTGAACAGCATCATCTTCCTTCTGGATATCGAAACTCTTGATCTATCCTGGAGCACTCTTCATTTGGACACTTCTTGATATACTTTACGGCACAATGATTTCGATGCTACTCCTTGAGTTATATTACTGTTAGGGCAGGGTTTGTCACCCTTTCAGTTGGAATATGCATCTTTTTAAATGTTGATCTTAAATATTGTTTCTCCAAGAGCTCTCCAGAGATCTCTAGGAATCTCCAGAATCTCTAGGCTCATAGATTTTCAATGCTGGTCCAGGAGTTGTAGAAGCAAAAGAGTAAAGGGCCGGGATGCTTGGTTCCTGTCGCATATATATTTATATATATTATTATATATATATATAATACTATATATAGTATCTATATATATATATATATTATATATATATACTATATATATATGTATATATTATATCATATAATATTAATATATAGTATATATTATATATATATTGTATAATATATTATATAATAGTATTATATATATATATATATATATATTATATGTAGTAGTTTGCGCACACCTGATCAACGGCCCGTGGGAAACTAATGTAAACGTGGGTAAATATTTTAATTACGTAAAAAAGGGTCGCTAATTACCGTAAAAAGGGGTCGCTTTTACCCCTTCCACGACGAAAAAAAACGCAGTTTTTTTTTCGAAAACAATAAAAAATACAATATAATAAATAAATTAAAATAAATAAATAACTAAAATAAATAAATCAATTAAGAAATAAATAAAAAATAAATAAAATAAAATAATAAATAAATAAATATTAATAATAATTAAATAATTTAAAAGAAAAGAAAGAAAATAATATATATATATTTAATATAGTAATATATAATATATATAATTACATATTTATATATATATACTATATATATATATATATATATATATATATATATATTATTTTAATATTATATATATCTTATAATTAATACTATATATTATATATATGATATATATATAATATTATATTCTATATATTATATATAATAATATATATATATATATAAAAAAAAGAAATACATTATATATATATATATATATATATATATAAAAATATATATATTATGCCGTATAAGGTCCGGTACCTACACCACACAGCCCCGCATCGCAGCCGCACCGCACCGCACTCGCGGACGCACGCACGCACCGCAGCCGCAACGGCACCGCACTACACTTAGTTCGAATAGGAGCTTGCTACATGGTATCTTCTCTCAACTTGACACCCCCATAGAGGGTGAGTACCTCGTTTGTAGACGAGGTTAGTGCCATGCATTCCATAGGGGTGCTTTCCAACTTGAGATATTGACGTGAAGGCTGAAATTGGTATATTAGCCTTCTTATAAGATAATGTATTATTATTAATTTATTCTTTATTATATTATTATTATTATTTTATTATTATTATTATTATTATTATTATTATTATTTATTGTTATTATTATTATGTAAATTATTATTATTATTATTATTATTATTATTCTTATTATTATTATTATTATTATTATTATTATTAATTATTATTATATTATTATGATATTAATTATTATTATTATTAATTATTTTTATTATTATTTTTATCATTATTATTATTATTATTTATTATTATTATTATTATTATTATTAATTATTATTCTTATTATTAGTATTATATATTATTATTATTATTATTTTATTATTATATTATTACTATCAGCAACTGCACAGACACCCAAACTGGTAACGGGATAGAGTTTATGCTACATGGTTATACCAAAGTCTCATTTCAAACTTGACACCACCACTAGGGGGTGACGTAACTGCTCGTCGTAGGCGAGGTTACGTGGGCAATGCACCATTGGGGTGCGGCCCTATCTGAGATATTGAGTAAGAAGCTGAAACTGGGTATAAACCCTTCTTATAAGAATATTATTATTATTATTATTATCATTATTATTATATTATTAATATATTATTATTATTATTATTATTCATTATTATTATATTATTATTATTATTATTGGATTTATTATTATATTATATTATTATTATTATATTATTTTATTATTATTATTATTATTATTATTATTTATTGTTATTTATTTTTATTATTTTTTATTATCGCTAGAGACCGCACCAAGACCAGACCTGGTAAGAATGAGTTTACAACAGGTTCTCTCTCAAACTTGACACTCCCATAGGGGTGACGTATACTTGTCGTAGACGAGGTTACGTGGCATGCATCACAGGTGCTGGCCCCAAACCTGAGATATTGACGTAGAAGGTTGAAACTTGGATATAAGCCCTTCTTATAAGATATTATTATTATTATTATTATTATTATTATTATTATTATTATTATTATTATTATTATTATTATTATTATTATTATTATTATTATTATTATTATTATTATTATTATTATTATTATTATTATTATCGTACTGCACCGCACCAACCGTGTTTATAAGGTCGTAGAACCCGAATATGAGGGTTGTAAGTTCGTAAAGGGTGTCAGGTGGACCCCCCGGAAGTGGTTCCCCGAAACATTCGTTTTAGCATCAGTCTGACATTCTATTTTCAAATCTCGTTTTCTTTTTTATAAACGTCAACTAAATTATTTTGAATATTATTTTATTTTATGAAGTTTTCAAATTCACATTTATTCTTTGTGTTTAATTTTTTTTTTTAATTTATTTTCAAATTTTTATTATTTTTTTTATTTAATTTAATTTATTTTGTTTAAAAAATATAATTTTTACTAAAATTTTAAGCTTTTCATGTTTGTTACATAAAAACTTACATTTCCGAACACCATAAAGCGTAAATCAGTAAAATCAGTAAATCAAACCAACAAATACCACCCACCATAACGATTGATGGCTATTGATCTATTGAGCTGAATTGATTATGTCATATTTTTGTATAAATAACAGCATTTAATTCTCTGTGTCCTCCTACAATTTTCTTAATTTTAAGCATAACTAAAGCAGTAAATCAAGTAAATCAAAAACAAATCCACCCTACCCTCCCCACCACACCCGTGATCTATTGATCTATTGATCTATTTCTATTGATCTATTGACTATTGATTCATGTCATATTTTTTTTTGAATTACAAAAATTTATTCTTTTTATGCTTATAACTTAATTTATTTTTTTGCATGTTATACATACCTAAGCAGTAAATCAGATAATTCAGTAAATCAACTACATCCTACCTCCTCACCCCGCGTGATCTATATGATCTATGGATCTATTGATCTATTGATTTCAAGTCATATTTTTGTATACATAACACAAAACCTTTTCTTTTAATGTTATAACTTATCATATTTGCATCAATGTATATCACAAGGAGTACTCTAAAAATATATAGTTTTTTATTTTGTTTGGATTATATCCTCTATTTTTAGTGTAAATTTACAGTTAACGCCGGTAGAAAACCCCGATTTTGCCTGATTTTTTGGCCGGCGGCGGGGCCTGGGCCTTGGGCCGGGGCCGGCTGCCGGCCCTGGCACCGGCAACCCGGCACCGGCCTAGGGCCCGGCCCACCTCAGGCGAGGCCTGGGGCGTGGGCGCTGGGCGTGGGCGGTGGGCTGTGGCCGGGGCCGGGGTTTGCCGGGGCCAGGGCGTGGGGCCCGCCGCCCGCGCACAGGCCAGGCCCGCCCGGCAAATCAGGCAGAAAGTCGGGTTTTCTACCTGGGTTAACTGTAATTTACACTAAATAGATAGAGGGTTAAATTAAACAATAAAAAATATATTTTAATTCATTACTCCTTTGTTATAACTTCCTTCAATAATATAAAATACCTAAATATAATCAAATGTTTTTGACATTTACTATGATTTCAATTAAAATTGAGGCAAATACAATTTTTCGAGTCTTTTAACTATAAAGAATATTCGAATTTTTGATATATTCAAACGAAGTTTCGGCATAAGCAATAAATGTTTTAAAATATCAAAAAAATGTAATAAAATTTACTTTCATTTATCTTCAAGAAAATCAAATATTTTCGAAATCTCTTTCGAAATTATTTTATTTAATTGAATTAGTATATATAGTATATATATATTATATATCTATATATATCATATAAATATATGAGATATATATATACCTAATATATATTAGTTAATTTAGCTAGTTATATATATATATAATATATATAATATTATATATAATATATATATAATATATATTATATATATGTATATATAGATAGAATGATATTAATATAAGATAATCTATATATATAGTATATTTAATACACTTATTCTTCTAGAAAATCGATTATTTTTCTAAAATTTCTTTCGAAAATATTTATTTAATTGAATTGATTTAATGGAATAATTATTTTATCAATTAAAGATTAATTATTAATTGAAATATTATTTAATTTCATCCTATAATTTTAAAGACTTCATGTTTTTGACTTAACATTTTAATTTTAGCTAACCCGGGTCCCGGTCCGTTCACGTAGCCGGCCGCCGGCCTCGGCAAATTCGCGCCCGTCGTCTTAATTCGAAATAAACTATTCGCGACTGCTTTTAACAGAACCAGGAACCCACAACCCGTGATTTTCTTTTATTCGAAAAAAATTCAGGTAGACAATCTGCAAACTTTTGGATACTTCTCTTCAGACTTAGATTCACTTCCAATGACGAATTCAAATCAATATAAACATACCTGTTATACTTTTTTCAGAAGAAAACTATATAACTTGAATAAAGTAACTGGAGCTTATTATATTAGACCTTCATAAGAAGGTACAGAAGTTGTATTTTACAACTCCGACAAGAATACAACACTTCAATAAAATATTTCTAAAACTTAAAAATTCATAGACACTGGGACACCTCACAAATATGACTTCACTCATGTTTTTGCCCTGAAAGGACACCTCTCATTAACAAAGTGAAATCCCCACGACAAAATCGAAAGAACATGTATTTAGCCGTCAATATAAAATAAACAGATCTAGACCTCAGAAAAAGAAGAATAGACACATATTCCCTAAAACTGAAAACAAGATATCATACAAAAATATTCTGTATATTGAAGGAAAATCCAGGATTTCAACACACTCAACCACACCAATACCCACGAAATTCATATGTAAACATAAGACAAATAGTTCGCAGTCCGAAAAAAACAAAAAAATAACAATGCAATATACACTTACACTTTCTTCAAAAATTGATGTCAACACCACAAAACCCTACTAACCGACAATAATTAAACGCTTAAAAGGTTGAACTAACCAAGAGGACCCTCCCATTCACTCCATTAGAAGCATCCAACATTATTAAAATCTTCAAAAACTCTCTAGCAGTAGATCCCGATCTTATATCCAATATTCACCTCAAACACTAAACAAATCCTATCAATCCCTAACAACAAGCATTTAACATTTCATGGCAAACCAAACTCTACACAATTATAGGAAGGCATGCCATATGATACCAATATTTATCACCAACAACCATCTATGGCCAGATTCGTACAGACCTCTAATCACTATTTTCTAGACTATCCAGTATTTAAAAGTTTCATCCTCCTTTGCTTTCCCTTAATCATTCTAGCAGACTCACAACATGGTTTTCGATAAGAGCATTCTCACTATCACCCTCCTAACTGATCTAACCCCAACACATTCTTATGGATTTTAACCAAACCCCCCCCCCCCCCAACATACTCTCCTTGTAAGCAACAGACATAACAAGTGCATTTGACTCAAGTTTACGGCACATGTTTATTACAAAGACATCACAAAATAGAAAAAAAGAAACTTCCTATCTCGTCATGCGCTAGAGTCATCTATGGACACCACCGTCTCCGTTTAACAAACTTATATATGGAGTCCCCAGAGAGGTCATTCCTTTCAACTACATCTTAATGATAGTACCTCCCATCATGCCCACTATACCGTGCTTGAGAAATTACGATAGTTATGCACTGTGACCATATAATTACAGGTAAAATCCCTATTATATTTACAGCAATGTCAAAGTAGGAACTAACGATTAATATATAAACCAACTTGATGGCTAAATCAAACAAATTGACCAAAATCACCTAAAAATCAGCTGTATCTTACTATCAAGAATATACATCCCGCCTGCATTCTCTGATAAACATAGACCCTCTGCACAAACAGCCATTATCTAGGTTTGATCATGCGGTAATACATATAAAATTCAGCCCCCATATCACACATTATAGCTTCGAATAGTCACACAATAATCTTAAATGCCTGGAAAAACTAACTGGAACAATTTGGAGATAAAGGAACTTTTCATTGTATAACAGACAATTAGTCTGCCTTCCTAAATTTAGCATCACTGCTGGGCTCCAAATATCACAATACAATATTCAGAAAATTGATCGGTGCAAACATAAACCCCGTCGAGCATAAAAAGGCTGCTTCCCTTGCAAACCATAAGTCTGCTACTTAAATGGAACAAAAATCTTTCTTTTTTTTAAGGGTCCACCTTGAAATGATAGCCTGTTAATTTTTACGTAAAATCACTACATATTGGATCACCCAGTTTCAAACATTACAACACCTCCGCAACTAGCGAGGAAAAAATTACACAATAATATACATTCTAGGTATACAAACCCTTCACACCCCACTCACCACTCCTGATACTGCTATTACTAAACACATTCACAGACAATTAACTCTAAGAATGATTCTGCATATCTAAATAACCCATACTTTTAATACGTCCACCCGAAAGATCCTCTAGAACAAACTTTGGACCTCAAACCCCGAAGTAATTCTGCCAGCTGGGGCATCTCCCTTCAGAAATAAATTTTGAACAATAAGTAGCCTCCTCACTGCCAATAGTGGTTTCTTCTACCAGATAACGACGACACAGAGGGCATTCTTAGCTAGATTGGCGGACTTGAGACGTCAGACACAACTTGAATATCTTAAATTAAGGTTCTGAGCCGATTGCATGGTGCACATGTTCGAGTAAGCACTTTTCTCATAGGAAGGAAGAGACTGGGGCGACAATGGAATATATATATATATATATAATATAATTTTGGATATATATAATATATATTAATATTTAAGGGTATCTAAATTAAATTCTACGTATACTATTATATAATATTAATATATTATATTATTATATATATATATATATATATATATATATATATATATATCATCATCAATATCATCAATTCATCAATCCTCGGTTGAATCGACTTCACACTCTCGGTTCCGCGCACTCAGTGTTCTGCAAAACAGTTCTGATATTAACCGCTTCCTTAAGTTTGCTTATGGTCGGGCCGGTATCATTTTTGATCGTGTCAAGTCAATGGGTCATTGGTCGTCCTTCTCCTGCTCCACTCATCATTATCAACATGAGTTGCTTCTCCAGTTGAGTAACTGCGAATAACATGTTCTGAGTACGACAACCATTGCTTGGTGATCCTGACTTCCAGTGAGATCTATTGCCTGATACGATCCAGGACCTTTCTGCTATAAATCCTTGGTGACCAAGGAATGTCCAAAACCAGTCTCCAGCACTAAAATTTTAAAGGTGTCGACCCATATCCTGCTTCTCTTCCAATCTGTCCAAGTCTCGCACCCGTCTTGTCTTGGTTGCGGTACTGCTGATATCCTTATTTTTCCAGATGGACCTTCATGCTCACTATTGAACTCCGTCATGAGTCAAGTCGCTTGATTTCCGATATAGTGTCACCACTCTGGTCAGTCCTGGAGCCAATAAATATAACGTCTTGGACTGTCTAAATTTCTTCATTGTTGATCTTTATGCAATATCTGCCTTTGTCGAAGGTTGACATAACCTTTGTTTTCCTTACGCTTAGGAGCAGCCCTAATATACAAGTCTATATCTAGTATATATATCTCTATTTCATCATTGTTGATCTTTATGCAACATCTGCAGTTTTCGGAGGTTGTGATCACTTTTGTTTTCTGTTTTCTTTTTTGTTTTCTTTTTTGTTTTGTTCAGTCTCAGACCTACCTTCTCGCCTTCTTCTTGAAGTTTCAAGAGAAGTCTTTCCAAATCTTGCTTGCATTCAGCTAATAGAGTTGCGTCATCAGCGTATCTAAGGCTGCTGATGTCCCTACCGCCAATCTTCACTCCAATAATGATGTATTCTGGTATTGCCTTTTTCATGATTGCCTCGGCATACAGGTTGAAAAGCTGCGGCAATAGAATACAACCCTGTCTCACTCATTTCCCGATTTTAAACCAATTTGTATCACTGCTTATACTTCTTACTACGGCTTCTTGGTCCCAGTAAAGTGATAGGGTAAGCCGTACAAGGTGACTAGATATTCCATTTTTAGGAGATATGCCAACAACCTTTCGTTCTCAATGCAATCGAAGGCCTTCTTAAAATCAATAAAATAAAAACACAACTCTGCTTAGAAGCTCTTATGCATATTCAGCGAGAGAGCAGAACCTCTCCATAATCCAATCCGCGGTTAGATTGCGGCGCCAATATGCGGCATCTCTTAGTGCCTCTCACAACTCGCGCGAACAAACCCAGCACTGGAACGTCTCGGTCTGGCCAATTTCTCTTAAAATGAATATGATTTAATCCCCAGGCGCAGTTGCGAATGCATCTTCTTGAGTGTGATCTTGCTAGCATTCAGTTATCACAGGCGGATGGGATGTGGTTTACATCTTACGATATGTTGGAAGGCCAATCCTATGCGTATCGCCCTTTTTTTGGTTATTCTGCACCAAGACTCGGCACTTTTCTCCCTACTCATACTGGACATTG
This sequence comes from Trachelipus rathkii, assembly GCA_015478945.1. Taxonomy (NCBI): domain Eukaryota; kingdom Metazoa; phylum Arthropoda; class Malacostraca; order Isopoda; family Trachelipodidae; genus Trachelipus; species Trachelipus rathkii. Next base: position 19,587 of record JABUQX010092969.1, read on the forward strand.
GGATGTTACCCCACAAATGCGCTGACACAAAAAAGTTCCGCAACTGCTGCGGTAGGCCACTAGTTTAAGAGCTCCGCTGGAAGTCTAACTTCTCTGGCGAGCCTTTTCCATTGCTTTTGGGATGTTTACAGTCGCTCATGCAACTTCAATCAGTATATATATATATATTAAAGTTTATTAATTATTATTTATTTTATATATATATATATATATATAATATATATATATATATCTATATATATATATAGTAATATATATAATATATAGTATATATATATATATATATATATATGATATACAATATATATATAATATATATAAATATATATTATATATATAATATATATACTATATTTATATATAAATATATATAAATATATATATACTATATTAGAATATAATATATATACTATAAAATTATATATATTTATATATATATATATATTATAGTAATATATATATATATACTACATATATATTATATATATATATTATATATATTATATATATATATATAATATTATATATATAATATATATATATACTTATATAATAAGTTTGTGGAATTGATTTTTAAAATTTGAAAAGCAAAAAAAATTACATTTCTTATACTTGTTCCTGATAAATGTATTTAATTAGACAATAATTTACACTGTGATCAATAAGATAATTGAAAATCTCGCGCACTATTGCATTAAGAATTAATTAATTAATAATGTTGACGATTTAGATTTAAAAGAATATTAAATAATACAAATATAATCAAGAGGACAATATAAACTATAGTTAATATATATATAATATATTATATATATATAGTATATATATTAAAATATATATATATATTATTATATTATATATAACTATATATACACCGTAAAAAAAATTTAATATGTATAAACTATACGATATAATATATATGATATAATAAATCAAATATGTATATATATACTATATATATATATATATATATATATATGATATATATATATATTATATATATATATACTTATATAATATATATATATATATATATACATACATAAATGATATATATGATAATATTTTATTTATATATTCATATTATATATATATACTATAATATATATATATATAATATATATATATATATATATATATATATATATCATATATAATATATATTATATATATATTAACACCATTTTCTGTAATATTTTTGTAATTTCATTTTTTTTAATTATTGGATAAAAAGAAAACATATTTAAAAAAAAAATCACTTTGAGAACATATTATATATATATATATATATATATCTATATATATATATAATATATATATTATATATAATAATATATATAATATATAATATATATTATATATATATATATATTATAATATATATATATGAGTATATATATGATGGGGAGGAACTCGAAGCAATTCTGCACCATTTTTACTAATGCCAATAATCCTCGCAAAAATTGTATTTTTTTTTAAAAGGTCCCTTTTTTAAAAACTTCCTTTGACCCTACTGATCCTATGCCATACGGGTTCCTTCTTAACATATGAACAGAAGTTATTTAATCGTCACCTGACGTTGCCCTAAAATAAATATCAGCTTACGTTTTGCAGAAAAACTAATATCTAAACAAGGCAGAGAAATATAATAAACTGAAACCTGTGGACTAGGTACCCTTGTGCTATCAATTAGCAATGTGACTACCTGATCAATCTCGTGAGTGCGCTCAGATGCAAAATTCTTGCTACGATAATAAATATTGAATCCCTACAATATAATTTGGAACTGTGTTACTATTACCAGACTTAGCATCTAGGATGAAATATAAAAATTAAATTCGGGGAACTTATTGCATTTATTTAAACATACAAAGTGTCCAAATTAAAATACAATTTTCAACTTAGCATAAATACCAATTTAAAGCAATTATAATAAGAGACTACGCTCCAACCGGTATAGCAAACTTCAATTAGCCGGAATTCGGATTTTCTAGCTTTTATCTCACCTTTTTCCAAAACTGTATTATTCGGATGTGTGGATACGGTAGTAAAATGAGAGAGAGAGGAGATGAAGACGAGAGACGAAAGAGAGAGAGAGAGAGAGAGAGAGAGAGAGAGAGAGAGAGAGAGAAAGCGAGAGAGAGAGAGAAAGAGAGAGAGAGTGAGAGAGAAAGATAGAGAGAGAGCAGACGCCACGAATTAAGTCACAATAGTTGAAAGATCTTAAAAACATATTTAAAATAAAAGATCTACAAGAAAAACAAAACAAAATAGCCATACTTATTTTTTTATTCTATTTTAGATTCATTTTTGCAATTATTCCTTTGTTGATAGCTGTGAATGTCTAATGTGTCTGTGCTGTCCGTGTGTGTTGTGTGTGTGTGATTGTGTGTGCATGTGTGTGTGTGCTTGTCGGATGTGTAGTGGTGTGTGTGTAGGTGGTATGTGTTAGGGGTGTGTGAAGGATGGTGATGTGTGTTGTGGGTGTGTTGTGGTGGTGAGATGTCTGTGGTTGTGTGTGCTGTCGTGTTTTAGCTGGTTTAGGTGTTAGGTTGTATGTGTGTCGTGTGTGTATGTGTGTGTGTGTGATACTGGGTGTTGCTGGGTTTGCATGTGTGCCAAATGTGTGTGTGTGTGGAAATGTACAACATGGGTGGTGTGTGGCTTGCCGTGAGTGTTTCTTGTGTTATAAATGTACGTTAATCTATGTTACACCGTTTCCAAAGAGAAATGGAAGTCGTGTTAGAAGAGTTTTTGAACCACCAATTGGAACTGGACAAAGAAAAAAAACAAACGACAAAAAAAAATAATCTAGTAGCAAACCAACACAAACTTATACAGCAGTTTTAAGCGCCTCCAAATTCTTGTGTTGGTGTTGTGTAAAAAATTTAAAAATTTTTAATGATGTAGTATATGGTTTAATATACATGCTTATTAAACAAAATTTGATATTAAAAAAGGAAAAAAAGAACTAAACACTTCTTCTAACGCTTCAAATTTTGGATTAAATAACAGTTTAAGTATGTTATAATGAAATAATCGTTCACTCAATAATACATAATAATAATAATAATAATAAATAATAATAAATAATAATAATAGATAATAATAATAAGTAATAATAGATAAATAATAATAATACTACAATTAATTTAATAAATAATAATTAATAATAATAATAATAATAATAAATATATACTAAGCGGAAATAAACTGCCCTATTTTTTCATAATTACTTAGAAATTGTGAAACGTTTAAACGTTTTAACGTTTAAGTAACGGTTTTAAGTTCCACCTTTAATAAGCCTATCAAACCTAATTCTATGGAGCGTTACATTACTTATTCAAGGAGCGGCCGGCGCGGATTTACCCCCTGTCCTAAGCAGATGCCAACATGTACCTAGGAGCGAATAATTATTAGTCAACAGGGGAAAATAATTAGGCATGCATTTTGACTGCATATCAGAAGAGCATATATTCACTGTTTAAGTATGATAGGTCGAATAACACCTCTTATTCGAAACTCAAGTCTGAGCGGCTGTTTGAGTCGATTAATGAAAATGGACTCGAACCCAGTGCAATCGTAACTTTCTGACAGCTGGAACATTTACAAGCCGGATGGTCCGTTCATGTTGCCTTTAAGTCGCCTATTTCTCTATCATTTCATGTTGGTAATGTTTTTTGTAGTTTCATGTAGGAGTTGGTTGGAGCCTATCCGTGCAGAGGGTGCTGCACGTGCGGGCCGGGGTATCGCTCACGCACGCGCAACACAGTCCAGCAGATGTGCTGCAGTGCTACGACACACTACCAGGGGTGATCTCCCGGTAAACCCTAATGTTTCAGATGAATACTGAATCAGGTGCCGCAAAACAGGTGTATTTATATATAAACACCTTCCATCAAAATCTAAAGAATCTACAGGAAGATCTAGCGTCACTTACTACTACTACGACGACTACTACTACTTACTACTGACTACTACTTCACTACATCACATACTACTACTTTACTACTCACTACCTTACTACTACTACTTTGACTGTTTTTCACCGCTGTAGAACATATCCAGATCCGTTCTAAGATGTGAACTAGGCTCGAATCTCACTGAGTAGAGAAAGAAAAGAGAAGAATGAATTAATTCCCAAAACAAAATGTCGCTACAAACTTGTAGCAAGCCACATATGATGTTTCCCTGCGCTGCATGAGATGGATAAGAAACAGACCTGTTCTAATTAATGAGCAAACTCATTATTCTCTGTCACATTTTATTTAATATACGAAACAAATAAGCATTACACCCTAATTCGTCTGATTCCTCTCCGCGCCCACTCCCCGGTTACTCACGAATGCTTCCTACACCTCATATGTTTTTTCTTTTTATTATTGCAAATCTCGTAGTAACAGTTGTTGTTGCTGTTTTCATTTCTCTTTGCACGCAGATAAACCACTTTCAAAATCCATAAAAGCCATATACGCACTAGAGTTTCATTCTCAAAACTCTGCTCTGTTGTTATCCTCAGGGTGTTAATTTGGTCTGCACATGACCTACCTTCTTCGAAACCTGATGCTTCCCTTCACAGCAGTTTATCTATCTGTTTCCTTATTCTCTCCAAAGCAATCCTATATCAGAATTTTTCTCGAAATAGACAGTAACGCTATTCTCCTCCAATTGTCACATCTCAGCATGCTTACCCTCCCTTCTTAAGCAATTTGATTAGCAGTCTCTCCCTTCATTTCTCCGAGAAGGTTTCCGTTTCCCAAATTAAACTAAAGAGTTCCCACCAATTTCTCAACCATCAATTCCTGATCAGACTTCAGAATCTCCACCTGTATTTGATATATTCCACGTACTTTTCTCATCTTTAGCTTTATTCAATGCTTCGTTTAATCTTCTCTTTTTGTTGTGGTGGTCCAGTTTCACATTCATTTATGCATTCTTCCCTTTCGTTCTTTTCTTCCTTCTGCCTTTTTCTGTGCAGATAATCCCATCATTTCTGCTTCAAGTCAGACACATTATGTATCATACCGTGTTTTACGCTTCTGTCTATCTTTATTATTTTTCACGTCTCCTTTTTTTCTTTCTTACATTCCAATGTTTGTATGTGTGATTCTAAAGGAAGTCTACTTATATATATATATATCCATTCTTCACCTCTCCTTCCGTTTGTATTTTTTCCTTGTAAACATCTCAGATATGCTTCTCGAGTCTCCTTATGTTTCATACTCCATATATTAATTTTAGATTTTTAAAATCTCAAACTTTTTTCTTTGGATTTTGCAGTGTTTCTACTTAGTTTAATTTCTTAAAACTTTAATTTTTATCCAAAGATCGATCATTGCAGTGCTATGATTCTCTCCTTCTCTCGATATCTCAAACAGTTCTCCAATTAAAGTTATCCATCTCCTTCTTATTTTCCAAAATGAATCTATAGATCCCGTTCTAACTGCTTGATGACACCCATGCGACCTTGTTACATTCTTTATGTGGGAACAATGTTTCCCCAATCATCAGATCAAACTCCTCGTAGATATCCACTGACCATCGTCTATGCTTGTTTCTATCTCAAATAATTGTTATTATCTGTTCCGACCTTAGCTTTAAAATCTTCCATTACTATCAGGATACCATTTCTCTTTAATCCCCTCACCACTCCATCACTTTCATAAAAAATCCTCATTACTTTTTTCTATTCAATATCGGAAGAGGCATAACATTGGTCTCATCACTTGCCTTGATCTTAGTTTTAAACTAACTCATAATCCTCTGAGACTGCTCTCATTTAATCATACAAATTCACCATTTTCCCACGTAACAACACAAATCTCAACCCCATATCTATATTGCCATCATTCTTCCTTCTTCTCTCCACGAATTATATAAAAACTTTTCTACTTGACAGAGTCCATCATTAATCTCGACCCTTTCCATTCCATATTCTACCTCACTCAACCAATTAACCCAATAGCATACATCTCTGCTCCTTCGCCGAATTAATATTTATCTCGATTGTTCCAAAAGTTTTGTCAATTGTTCTTTTTCAGTCTAGTCTTGTGTTTTCATGCTTGGATTCGATCAGACAAAAGAATTTTCTCGATTCATCATCATTGTCATTTTCAGGGCAACTCAGTATTTAGACTAGACTGCTGTTAATAATTAGCCACATTGGCCGATCCTAGTGTTTGGAGCTGCACGACTTACCAGCCATCCCATGCCCCTGCCTCTAAGTTTTGGCCCACCGGCCCGAAGCCCACTTCTCCACATATTGAAGTGATAGGATTTCCTGTTCTCAGAAGAAGGCCCCCCTGTTCGCCACTGTGGGGCGTTTCCCGATTAGAGGATCCACCGATTCCCCAGAGAATGTAATAACTGAATAGCCATAGTAGTATTAATATAATAATATTAATAATCTATACAAGTTCAAAATAACGTCATCACAGTCCTTGTATTAATAATGGCCGAATAATATAATAAATAATAATAATCATAGTAATAATAATAATATAATTAATAATATCATAATTCAGATGAATAAATCAATCTAATAATTAATAATTCAATTCAATAACTGAATAATAATAATATATTAATGTAATAATAAGTGGAAACAAAGGCTATTTATACTCTACAATTGAGGTACACAATTATTTCTTTCTGTCTTTCGAAACGTTCAATTTATCCTTTACCATGTCTCTTAGGATTACCGCTATGCTAAATATATATATACTATATATGTATATATTATATTATACTTATTACATAGTGCTCTTAGCATAAACTCCTATTATTAACCTTAATATATAGTATATATATATAATAACTATTGGTATATAATAATAACTCCTATATTAATATAATGTATATATCATTACGATATTATTACTACTAATATATATATGATACTATGTAATGTCCTTGTACTATACTCGATATTATTACTATATAATGAATATATTATTATACTACTATGATATTATAACCTATATATAGATTATACTATTATATCATACATAATCATATAGTACAGTAATATCCATACTATTATATATATATCTATAGATATAATTATATATATATATGTTACTTTAGATATATATTATTATATATATATTAGAGATGACCGGAGTGCAGTGTGTGGTGCTGGCCGGATTGCGGACGAATCGAACGAATTTTAATTTCCCGGCCGGGAGAATGGAATTTCCATTTATACTAAGTCACTGCCCTATCATCGCCTTCTATACTATATAGCAGTATATATATATACATATAATATATATATATATATATATATATATAATTATATATATAAATATTATAATCTATATATATATCTATATCAGATATATATATATTAATATATATATGAAGGATTGACTCTAAACATGCAATTACCATGCACTCCTTCCACGTCCCGGCATCCTAAGTGTAATACTTAGAGAAGTTACACCCTTGAGAGAGCATGTACCTGTGATGGTGTGAACTTTAATGAATAGTTATTTTTATTTTATTATTTACCTGCTAAATAAAAGCGCATTTTAAAAAAAGGTAAAGGAATATCGTTTAATATGGTTGGGGGACGTGTGAGAAGCGAGAGTATAGGCAAGGTCTGCAAATAAACACTCACTCCTTTCTGAGCT
>JABUQX010092970.1:0-2500 GCA_015478945.1 Trachelipus rathkii
CGGGGGAGAGAGAATATTATATTAACTACATTATATATATATATCTATATATCATTAATATTATATATTCTATATATATATTACTATATATTAAATAGTACATAGTCTATATAATAAATAGTATATAGGTAGTATATTAATATATATACAAGCTATCGATATTATATTTATCTTATATATAATATAAGTATAATCGCTATAATATATAAATACTATACTCACGCTAATATAATACTAGGTAATAGTAGAGGGTAAATAGTATAAGTAGCGGGGTATGAATATAGTATATATAAATATAAGTATTATTTATTTTTATACTATTTTACTTATACGAATGCACGAAACTATAGCATAAATGAATTATTATTTAAATGATTATTAATTTTAAATTACGCTTTTTAACTATTATTAAAATATTCTTTAAATTAAATTTTAGAATAAAATCATTTAGATTTGGTTTGATAAATATACATAAATTGATATTTTTTTCAGTATTTTACAATTTATTATTTATTAATTTATTAATAAATATAATTGATATTTTTATCATTTTTATAATTTTATTTATTTAATTTATTTAATGAAACTTTATCTTATTTCTCTGTGATTATTCATTATTAAATTTATTATTATTAATTTATATTAAAATATAGAAATTGATTGGTCTTAAGCATATACAATAAAATTAATAATTAATATACAATTACAAAATATAATAATTGTCACGATATTAAAACGTGACAAAGAGCAGAAAATATTTTATACTATTAATACAAAATATTAAAGTAACACATCAAATTAAATGAAATTTTGTGTGTTAGCAAAGAAATTTGAAACTCTAGAAATAGGCGTAACCAAACTATAAGAAATTATAAAACGTGAAAATCATTTTAAAATAATATATAATACTCTATAATAATAATAATAATAATCAATATAATAATAATTAATATATCATCATTAATATTCAATTAATAATAAATCTATTAATCAATAATAATATATAATATATAATAATTTAATAATATATCAATAATCATAAATTAATATTTATAATATAACTACGATTAATATATAATTTATAATAAATATTTGCAACATGAAGAAGATGAATAAAATTATTGTTTCAATTTCACATCAAAATTATAAAAATATTGTTTTATACCCTACCAAATGTGTTATGTTTTTTTTTATTTTTCTCTTTATTTAAAATTTTCAATATTTAAGGTGAGAAATTATTATTAGTTTTTAATACATAGTAATACTTCGAATGAGGAGGTTTACAGTTGTCAAAACTTTCCAAAAGGGTTGAAACTCATCATCACTATTATTTTCTATTATTTTCTATTATTTTTCTAATCATTTTCATATTAATTGTGAGAACTTAATGCACAAAATTGAAAGGAAAATTATTGCTTAAATTATTCTAATTAATATAAAAACATAAATTTTTCACATTTAGTGATAGTTACAACATTTGTAATATCTATCTCACGAATTCCATAATATCTTATAGAGATATTCAAGATAATTTATTAATTTCACTAGTATTTGAGAAAATGGGCTAAATATATTGCTTGTATTTTCTGTGTTGTGTCCAATTCATATCTCGACCATTTCATATGCGCATGTATTTTCATCTAATTTTTAGCTAAAATTGATAATGGACTATAGAAGTATTTTTATAGTTTAAAATAGAGAAACTATATTATATTAATTTCAACTTAACTAATAATATATAATAATAACATAATAATAATAATAATAATATAATAATAATTATAAGGTAATAAAGGATGAAATGTAATAGTCTTAAGAATTATAATAAGAATATTAAGATATTATATATATTATACAGATTTACATAATAATCAGTATAATGATATTATAAAAATTAATTAATAATAATAATTTTATATGAATAACAAAAAGAAAACAATATATAATATATTTAATGTATAAAAGATATTAACCATAATTTATATTAATAATAATAATAATTAATAATATAATAATAATTTCATAATTAATATAATAATTATATATAATAATAACTTAATATAATCAATAATAATATTATAATATAATAATAAATAATTAATAGATATTATAATAATATTAATAATAATAATAAATAATAATAATCATACATGAAAAAAATAATACATAATAATAATAATACATAACAATAATATTTATTATATAAGTAATAATAATAATAATAATCAGTACGAAAAAAAAATAATTAACACTACCAAAATTCATATAACATTAAGTATTTAATAACTACAATCATAAATAATAATAATATAATAATAATAATTAATAATAATAATAATAATATAATGTTATAATACTAATTAAATTAATATATATTTATTAGTGCTGAATAATAATAATAATAATAATAATAATAAATACTAATAATAATAATAATAATAATAATAATAATAATAATAATATATATAATAATAATAATAATAATAATAATAATAATAAT
>JABUQX010092970.1:7500-10000 GCA_015478945.1 Trachelipus rathkii
ACTTTTGATTCCATTCAGAAGCTTACCAAAAATACCATATTTCACTAACATCTGCCATAGAGCTTCCCTATTAATCCTATCATAACCCTGTTGCAAATTCATGAAACCTAAATAGAATTTATGCTTCTCCTCTCTCATTTTCTCAATTATTTTTTTCAATGTAAAGATTTGATTCACATATACTCTACCACTTCTAAACGCATCTTGTTCTTCACCAATCAGTCCTTCAGTTCATCAGACATACTCTTTCGACCAAAACATATGCAAGCATATGTTTTCCCTACAACACTAAGTAAGCTAATTCTCCTGTAATTCCTACACTTACCTTTATCCCCCTTACCCTTACATAAGGGTACTCTTACTTCTCTCCTCCAATCCCTCGGAGTTATAACCTCCATAAATGCTTTGTTACACAACTTCCAAATTCAATCAATCAATATCTCGCCTCCGTTTTTGATTATTTCACCAGTAATTTCATCTATACCTGCAGATTTATCATTCTTCAACTTTCTCACTCTTCCCATTACCTTGAAAGGGTTAAATTCTGGTTTTGAATAACCACCTTCATAATAGAAATGAATATTAGAATGTTGAAACGAATGAGTGAGCGCTTGTCACGATAAAGTGTCGTTTTTTCCCGGAGCTGCTTTAGGATCATCGGTGGTGCTAGCAGCCTCCTGCACCAGACGTCACAGAACTCCCCCCCTGACAATGTCGTTAGCACACTCCACTCTCCGGACCTGGAAAGACGTCGGATAATAGCGTGTAGCTGTCAGGGTGAGAGCTAGGTATGCACCATTACAGGTCACAGAGAGGCTTTTTGACCACTCTGTACTCTTACGTGGTTGGTCCGCACCTGCAGTGAGAAGCACGGTACTGGCGGCCAGGAGATCCCGAACAGAGTAGCGCCCAACAAGAAGAAACTTGATTTGATGGTTGTTCAGTGATTTGATAGGTGTTCATGGTCACTCTGGTGGTCCAATTTGAAGGGGCTATTTTCTGGTCTTTAATAACCACCTTCAATAATAAATGAATATTAGATGTTGATGAGAGTGAGCGTTGTCACGATAAAGTGGCGCTTCTTCCCGGAAGCTGCTTAGAATTCATCGGTGGTGCTAGCAACCTCCTGCACCAGACGCCACAACCTCCTCCTTACTAATGATCTCATTCCCAAAATGCCTATTCCTTCTTGGACCATCTATTGTATATTTCTATACATTCACTCTCTTCTCGTCATTACCGCCAATGTTATGCAGATTTTCGAGGTGTTAACTATAAACTCCCCTCACATCCATTTCATCAGTTACGAAAGCACCATCCCTATTCATTATTCTAAGCAGATTCCCCTTATTCTCATTCTAACCTTACGCGCTTCCTTTCAGAAGAGCTTTTCATTTCCTTGTAAGTTCCCATTCATCCTCCTTCTAAACTGTTCATTTACATCTTTTTTTCCTTCTACGTATGAATCTATTAGCATTCCTTTATTGCTCCTTATATAATTCCAAACATCTTTCTTTTGAATCCTCATCATTGGTTCTTAGTACATTCAAGCACGCTTCTTTTTTTATTTTAAACCCCTTGCATCACCTCTTCATTCCACCACTCACTGTTAACATTATTACTTCCTACTTTAGCACAATCACATTTTTTTTGCATTACTAACAGCCGCTTCCTTCATTTGTTTCCAGATTTTTTGTTTCAATTTGTTCACATTCAACGGATTTTACTTGATACCCTTGTTCAACTTTAACTTCTCTACTCTTATTCTACCCCCTCTTTCTTGTCAACATCCTTCTCCATCCAACCTCCACTAACTTATATTCACATAAAAAGCAGCATAATGTTCCGATAATCTCATTCCAAACCCCCTCACCGATTTGACATCCAACACATACTTCAACATCTTCACCAGCATAGAACCAATCATACTTCTCACTTCGATACCATCTCTACCTACACAATCTCTAGTATACTTATGAATACTGCCTTGTATTTAAAGAAAGTATATATACTATATACATATAATATTATATATTATATATATATTATATATATATATATATATTGTATATTATATATATATATATATATATATATATATATTATCTATCTATCTATCTATCTAATCTATCTATCTATCTATCTAATCTATCTATCTATCTATCATCTCTCTATCTATCTATCTATCTATCTATCTATCTATATTATATATCATATATATATATATATTATATAATATATATAATATTATTTGTATATAATATTATATATATATATATATATAATATATATATATATATATATATATATAAATATTATATTATATATATTATATATATATATATATATATATATAATATATATATATATATATATTATATTTATATATCTATATATATATTTATAATATGTTATATTTATATATATATATAGTATTATATATATATATATATATATATATTATATATATATATTATATATATATTATATATATTTACTC
>JABUQX010092970.1:15000-17500 GCA_015478945.1 Trachelipus rathkii
CCCTAATTGTATTTCACCATGCTAGGCATACCGATCCTGACCTAAGCAGATGAGCGTGCATGTGTTTGCACTACGCTACGAGAGACAAAGAGAAATCGAGAATACTTCTACTGTCCAAGGAGAGCATTACTACGGTTCCTCCCGCTCGCACTCGAACGTAGGGCCAAACAGGGTACCGCGTATATATATATATATATATATATATATATATATATATATTATATATATATATATATATTATATATATTCTATCTCCCTACATATATATATATATATATATATATATATATACTCGTCAAAAATAACACACCACTACGGTAAATCTCACTCGCAGGAACGGGAAGGCCACCTAACCCATGAAACCAAACACCAACACAGGCGACAAGCATCAGTGTAACTATGGCAACCACCCCGCATATAGAATTCGCTGCAGTATGGGCCGCACCCGCGATAAATTTAGGAAAAACAAACCACGTAGCTAACGACCTGGGAGAGGTGGGGGTAAGTTATGTCGGGGGTATAATCGAGCGAGGAAATCATTCACGTACGAAGCGACTCCGATAAACATGGAGAGGATAGTGAGTCACTGACAAGAGATCAGTGCGTGCAGATAACAACAATCCACGCCGAAGGACACCGGGTAGCGGGGCACTTGGTCGCACGGTTCTGTGTAGCGCACACAACGATTGAACGGGTGGTCCAACGGTACCAGGAGACTCTTAACACATGTATCGCCGGCTAGGCAACAAAGGTGGGCCCCGAACCACGACACGCCGTGGAAGTCGATTTAATAAGTCTGTGTTTCATTAACGAAGAGCGCCACTCAATCGTGAACGAACATCTGTAGGATACAGTTGGCGGAGGTACACGGCACCAGGGTGAGTGACAGTACAGTGCGTTGACGCCTTGCGGAACATAATTACCGGTCCCGGAGGCCTGCCATAGGTCCACCGCACACCACGTGCACATCGAAGAGTGCGACTGCTTTGCCCGAGAGACAACTCGCATTGACGGTCGACGATTGGGCAAAGGTGCTCTTTACGGACTAGTCGAGAGTGTCTCTGTACGCCTCGGACAGGCGTGCTGGAGGATACCGACGACCAACGGAGAGGTTCGCGCAATTGCAATGCTGCCGCAGGTGCGGCCGCTTGGAGGTGGATCGGTTATGGTCTTGGGAGGCATCTCTTTATCGGGGCCTACGAAGTTGTACATCTTCGATGGAGGAACTCTTACAGCCGTAAGGTATATTCACAGACATCCTCGAACCATATGTCGGGCCATATGCCCCTACATCGTGGACTCTTTCATCCTAAATGCATAACAATGTAAAGACCCACACAAGGCCCACATGTGTTGAACGACTACCTTAGGGACGATTTCAAAATAACGGCGTTTGGAGTGGCCAGCATATAGTCCGGCCCTCAACCCAATCGAGCATTTGTGGGATATCCTGAAGCGTCGGATCCGACAGCTGCCCCCCTCCACGGACCCTCCAGGACCTGCGACAGGCACTGCACGACGTATGGGATAACTGTCCAGGACATTCGCCCACTTATCGAGAGCATGCCAGGACGGTGACAGGCAGTCCCGTGCCAGAGGGGGTCATGCACGGTATTGAGGACAGACCCAACACCCCCTGCGGCCGTCGCCGTACGTACCAACATTGTGTGGTTCCGCAGCGCGAACCTCAGACCCTACTGCGAGACCCTTTGCCTGCACCTTGGCTCACACTCTATCAACCTACGGTTCTTGGGAGGAATCCACCATATTGTTATTGTCATTGTCCAATTAAGTGTCTTCGCGTTCTTCATTCAGCCTTTTCTACCCTTCCTTCGCCACGTACCCTTGTGGTGCGCGTTAATTTTGACGAGTATATATATATATATATATACTATTATATATATATATATATATATATATATATATATATATATATATATATATATATATACTATATATTTTATATATATATTATTTATCTGCTAGGGTCCAGGATCGAATTCCAGCATGGTGAAAATACATCAGGGGTATTTTATTACTATGAATATGATTGCAGGTTATTGCAATTTCTATGTATTCTTCAATCCCCGGTTCCTAGCGTTCTTCACATGAGCGGTGTTCCCTTGTTTGACCACCTACGCCTAAGTGTAAGCGGGAGGAGCTCGAGAAATTACTGACGCGCGACAGCTGAAGTATTCCTGGTTCTTCTTTTTAGCTCAACGTGGGTAGTGGTCAAACACTTTGGCAACGCTCATACTGCTGGGTCCAGGATCGAAATCCCAGCATGGTGAAAATTACATAACAGGGTATATAGCCAAAACGATATATATTTATAGATATTTTAAATTTCTGATTTCTGATTTGATATTATATATATATATAATATATATATATTATATATATATATATATAAAGAATCTTTTATTCTCTCCTAATGGACTCGAACTTGAGCCCTCAATAATGGCATAGCGAGTGGTACACCACTATACCAATATGAGCT
>JABUQX010092971.1:0-28189 GCA_015478945.1 Trachelipus rathkii
TATTTATTATTATTTATATTAAGAGAGATTTATATGTAATTGGTCAAGTATTATTGATTTGAAGTTTTTATACAATATTTTTGATATCAACATTCATTGTAGCCTGTTAAATATTGATTTATATGCTAGGAGATAATTTCGGTATTGTGTAACTTCAACTTGCGAGTAAATTTATTTACATAACACATTAAGGTAGTATTTTTAAGAACTATGTGGGCTAGGTACTGCTAATCCCTGTACGCTCACTCAAGATATGGGGGTTATTACACTCTACAAGTCATATCTTAATTATTCTGATTTCAAATTAAGGGTAGGGTCCAATATATCTTGCCTCGTAGCCCAATTTTCACCGCCCCCTAAAAATAGACATACAATTCCGGAATTGTTAGCCGATTTTGACTTATCTAAAACACCAAAATGTAGCTTTATTTTGCACCTCAAAACGTTGTTTTAATGGTAATTTTTTTGTCTAATTATTGACATTTTTTGTTATATAACGTTGGGTCAAAATGGAATGGTAAATTGATTATTTTTTTAATGATTTCATAAAAGGAAAATTTATCATAACTAAAAATTCTTTATCAAGAGTTTACAGAGCATGATTCTAATTATTAGTCTCTATAAGAATAATTATGAATCAGAGAGTATGCATATCCTTTAAATTAATTTTTGGGATGGCTTCTCTCAAAAATAAATTCAACTTAAATTTATTCTGTCAAATCTAAGTAGAAGCTCTTAAATTTTTGAAATGAAGGTTTTATAAAGCAAACTTATCAGTTTCATTGCCTCTCAAAAGAAATCAGCGCATATTATATAGCTCTTAAGCAAGATTTCACTATAATGATGAGAGCCAAGTGAATGTCTTATTGAAGCGGGTTGATTTTGATTACCTTTTAAGATTTATTCTTTTAATTATTGATTCTATTATCGAGCATTTGGTATTTGAATCTGCATAACCAATCACTAATTATGAAATCAGAATTTACCTTTTAGAATGAGGGAGTCAACTTCTTTATCATTAATATTTTTTATAGATATATATAGATATCCTTTTGTTTATATATATATCACACTATCGGAATTCTACTTCCACTACAAGATTTTTAATTAATGTAATATATTCTATTTATTTTTTAGTAGGCCTATACTACTCACTATCTGACTAAGATAAGATATCTACTTGTGCTTGAGGGATAATGGCTTGAACTAATGGCTATCAGAATTTTTATTATTAACTCTATCAAGAAGGGTTGAAATCTTGGGTCAGATACATTTTGCACTGAATATTATGGCTAGAATGACACATAGGACAAATAGAACATCGCTTTGAAGATAACTTTTGATGTAGATTAGTGTGCGCCTACAAAAACACCTATTTCTTGGTTTATGTACGCAAAAACATTTGAGGCATTGACAGGATTTCTGAATACAATAGGTCTAGAAGACCAAAACAAAAACTTTAAAAATGATTATGAAGTTATGAAGGTCGGACTTATAGGCTACTTAGGCTGAGTCTTTGAGCTTGATTTTTTTGAGAAAGGGTACTCGGACAGGGAGTGGTATCAAGGCAATGATGCCAATTTGCTATGGTCTAACTGATACGGGATATTTGAAATTAAAAAATTACTAGGACATATACTACCTTTAGTTGACTGTAACAGTGCAAAGTATCCGATAAACCAATGTTGTGTTTTACCGTCTCTAATTTTTCATGTTCTCACGAAAACAAATTCAAGAAAAGTTATCTTTCACGCGAATAATTAATGTACACAAAATTAATATACTGATATAGTAAGCCTGCGGAGTTGGTTAAATTTCTTACTGGCATTTTCAATAGCCTGCCGAGTTAGCCCAACTTTCACAAACCCGTTCGTTGAATACTTCCAAATATAATTCAGCAATTGACGAAATTTAAGTCTAAAGCAGCTTAAATTATTGCACTAAATTCTTTGAAAGTTTATAATGACTAAAAACATTAATTATATAAATTAGTCAATGAACAGTAAAGTAGTCTTAATATTCTTGCTTATATTGTTGTTTTCAAAGAATTTATGCTGCTTTGAGTGAAGTTCTCTTGTTAAGTTCCCACAAGATAATTATCAAGTATACTTTATGGATTGGTCGGGTAAATAATAAGCACTTACATTAACTATTAGGGTAAATTGATTGGTAAGTAGAAGGCAGGGTTTAAGATAGGTTGATAGTAAGATATTTGAAAAGAAATAAAGAATTAGAAAAATTCTAATCTAAAATATCAACTTTACATTTTTGATTATTAAATTGAATAAGCATGTGCTATGATCACGACTCGTTCTTGAAATAGTAGTTGACCTAATAGTGTTTTTTTTAGTGAAATTTCTGTGGACAATTTATAAGTCCATGGAGTACAAAAGTATAATTTCCGCTAAGATACTATTAAATAATAAGATACTGATATATTAGATTAATTAGTTTAATATACTAAAATAAAATATAAAACAATAGTGTCAAAATACGAAGAGAAATTACTATTTATTACTATAATAGTTTTTTATAGAATATCGACTTTAGAATTTCGATATTAAAGGCTAAGTGAACGAGGGAGTCAACTCAGTTAAATCAATAAAACAATTTAATTTAACTGCTTAAGCTGATAAGCTAACTGTTCTTAGCCAGAAGATAACGTAGTCGACACTCTGAACACTAATGTTTGAATGTAAACCGGCTCATAAGTCTGTCGTTGTGGCTGTTGCTTCCCCTGTTGTTGTTGGTGATGTATAGAATTTTTTACATTTATTTGTAGGTTCAAAGAATTTACGTCTCATCGGCCACGCTTTCTAATCTCGTTCTATCTGTTGAATCATTGCATCATTTACTTTATTACTTCATCTTAAGAACTGCCTACTCTCTAATGCTGCACTAAGATATATTTATCTAGATTGGGCCTATGAGGGAGAAAATGGTTTTGAAACCCATAGAGGCTTAGATTATTTTATTAACTTTATTAAGATGGCTCGATATACTCTGTTCAGCAACATATTTTTCCTGCTAGAATTTGGCTAGAAATCGCATCCAATGTGAATTAATGAAAGGCTTGCAAAAAGGGAAAAATGAAGATGGCCTGCCACGGCAGCGGTAGGCTAAATTTTGATTTGAATTTTGAAAAGGTCTATAGAAAAAACCAAAAACAAAATAAACATTTTGAAGTTGAAAGTAATCTAGCACTACAAGGCCTAACTTTGAATATGAATTTCTTGAGGAAAATGAAAGATGGGCCCTAGACCACCAGGCAAAATTCGTTTTAATGTGAATTTTTTAAAAAAAAGGTCTAGAAGACCAATAAAAAGATGAATTAATTTATTAAATTGGAAATGTGAAAATTTAAGGGCCTACAAGGCCTAAGTTTGAGCTTGAAAATTTTTTGAATAGAAGACTGAAAGGCGAATAGGATTAGGGAAGATGCAATTGCTTCTCTAACTCTAAAAACCAAATTTTGAATTAAATATAGACTAGGATAGGTAGTAACCATGACATTCACCGGTCAAGCGGGTGCGAGGTGGGTCGGCGCGCCCTGTAGGATGCAGATCGTCTGTTTCACGTGTATCGCATGTTTTTCAGTGTTCCAGTCCCGCGGGAAGCTATCTTTTGTGTACATTTCATGTGACGCCGTTTTTACCCTCCCCCTGGAAAGCTATATTTCCATGTAGGTTCGTGAGCTACACACACACACACTCACATAGAAGCTGGGGATGGAAGCGAAGCTGTATGTATCACATCATGCCACAGCTATCACGGAAGTCTTTTAATCTAACCTATTTGCGCGGCAGTGTAGTCCGCGCGCATTGTCTTAACAATAATCTAACGGTGAACACTGAGCTATTACTTACATAGTGTCTTAATTTAATGAGGCTACTTTACTTTGCTCTTATGAGCTACTTTACTATACATGAGCCTATGCACTTATTTTCAAGGTGCGTCATACTTATGCTGTTTCAAGTACCTTTGAAGTGTTTTTAAGTACAACATGAAGTTGCATTTAAGTTACCGTTTATTAAATTAGTTTTCGGGGTTCATCGGCACATTACATCCGGTGTCCCTTGCGGGGGGACTCAGCGCCCGTTGGCTCAACTAGGTTGAACCTTTACCGGAGTCGAGCGCTATAACGCGTGCGCTAGCTCGCCCGTTTGAGAATACTGCGTGAGTGTGAACGTCGTCAACGCATGTGTGGACGTCACAACAGCTGTGGACATAACCATTAACATATGCCCAGTGTCAAGGGGGCGGGGTTCGGAGCCCCCTGTAACTCAGCGTTTTCGTGAGCGTTTATTCGTGTTCCATTATATAGGCCCGGCGGGGGCTATCTTTTGAGTGTACATTTCATGTACGACCGTTTACCCTGCTCACCACTGGACTATATTTCACTGTAGGTTTGATGAGCACTTACACACACACAGCACCCAATCAAACCACAGCACACGCGCAACACATCAGCACCAACGAACACAACACATCACAGAGCTAGGCTAAACCCATTGAGCGCAGGACGTAAGCCGCGCACATTGCTTTACTAAACCCTAACGGTGCACACGAGCTTTGATATTGACATGAGCTACTTATTTACATGAGCTACTTTCTTATCATGAGCTACTTACTTTCATGAGCTACTTAGTTTCACGGTGACGTCATCGCTTTTAAGTACCGTTTAAGTACAGTAATAAGTACACTTGTGAAGTGGCATTAAGTACCGTAGCTTAATTGTTACCGGGTTCCACGCGCATTCCCGGTGTCTCACTATGCGGGGTGAAACGCGCTACTAGTTGGCTCACAGTGATTGAACCGTCCGGTCGAGCGCTCGAGTGTCTTGTGCCCTTCGGAGTAACTACTTACGTGACGTTGGGAATTGGGCACGCCGCTGTATGTACGTACACGCTGATGTGTAGCGTGTATCAGTCGAATATATCATATCTCGAAAACAGGTAAACAATGGCGCCGTCCGCCATACGAGATAGCGATCTCGATCGCCGAGTTAAGACTTTCACGTCGTACTCACAGCACTGGTGCTATAGACCCTCAGGAATGTATAATATGGATTTTAATTTGGTCTTTTAGAGACCTTCGTCGTCATTTATGTTATTATAATAATTAATAAATAATATAATATATTATATTAATTATTACTTATTTTATATTATTAATATATTTATGCTAATATTGTAATCACTCATTTGATAAATTTAGAAATAATAATATAATTTTAATAATAATCATTAATAAATAATAATAATAAAATAATAAAATAATAATAATAAATAATGAGTAATAATAATAATAATCATGAAAATTTTTAATAGTTAATAATAATAAGGGAATATAATGAGATAATTGATATAATAATAATATATATATATATATATATGTAATATATATTATATATTAATTACATATATATATATATATATATATATATATATATATATATATATATATATATATATATATATATATATATATATATATATATATATATATATATTAATAAAAATAAAAATAATAATAAAAATAATAAAAAATAAAATAATAATAATAATAATAATAATAATACAGCTTCGTTCATCATGAACATCTTAGAGTTCATCTATACTGCTACGTCATAGCTAACACGTGTGCGTGGCTAATGTGTATGAATTTGTTCATCCTGAATGTTCATGAAAGTAAATCCCTTCCTATAACGTCACGTTCATCACCAACAACAACAACAACAACAGCCACAACGACAGACTATGAGCGGTTTACATCAAACATTATGGTTCAGAGTTCGACTACGTTATCTTCTGGCTAAGAACAGTTAGCTTATCAGCTTAAGCAGTTATTTATTTATTTATTGTCATAAGGCGAATTATACATACATATATATATATATATATATATATATATATATATATATATATATATATATATATATATATATAAATATAAACATTATTATTATTCAAGATGCAGTTACAAAAAGTTTAAAATAGAAAACTTTTGGGATAAAGTTTTTTATCATACAAGTACGTATATAGGATTTTGATCATAGTCATTTCTGGAGATATCTATCTATATATATATATATATAATATATAGAAAAGCCCTGTTGTTTCCATTATCCATCGAGCATTTGAGAGGAATGGATGTGTGTAAATTTATGTTTCATAGTCCGGCTACTTGCATGGTAACAGGGCCTACAGGCTGTGGGAAAACCTTTCTGTTGTTAAATATATTGAGAGAGACACAGATTTTCGAACAGTCACCATCGCAGATAATATGGTGCTATTGTTTACCAGAAAAAAATTAATAATTAAAATGTAAAGTGTAGGAATATACGATGTTAAATCACTAGACATATACATGGGCATAAAATTATTTATTAGTGATTTTAATTCAGAAAGCTGAATGAATAGATAGCTGAACGTTTACGGTGATTCAATCATTTAAATATCTCGTATTTTCATACACAGAACATTTTCCACGTGTATAACTACAAGTAATGTTTTAAACACAATTATCTGATCCTTCGGCCAAAGAAAGATATGAGTCAATTCAATGTGTTCAAATCAGATGTCCCAATGAGGACTGGAAAGAGTTCTGAAAGCTATATAAAAAGTTACATCTAAGCCGCACGGTACTTATTGTGTTGAACTTCATCCTAGAACAAAAGAGTTTTGGCTCCCACAAACATTCTCCCGCACTAAATAGAAACGGTTGCTACATCCCTGATAATGAGTACTCATCTGTAAGGTTACTCCCTCTAATAAAAAATTTAAAACTTAAAAACAGCGAAAAACGTAAACTATCAGATGAGGATAAAATTCACTTTCAGTGTGTATGTTGAAGCTGTTTAAATCTCATAAAGGAAAATGTCCCATTAACAACCTCAGAAGTGAAGCTGCTCGCATAAAACATCATAAAAAACTGCCCATACGTGAAAAATCTAGAAATAAAAGAAGTACTTCAAAAAGGTGATTCCTACCTTACTCTTCTAGTCTACGCCCCATGATATCCAAGTGGATATCCGAGAAAGAAGAAGGTGGTGTGTGCCTTATAACGAGTATGAGAGAGATAATAAATTAATACAACGCCCCCGACAAAATACCGACCATCACGAAACCACTCTGTGATCAATTCATCAAAGTCACCGCCCCGACCCACATCTTCAGAACGAATTGCAGTCATATCCACAATCCTGCTCCCTCAAGTTAACGATCCTAAAGGAACAGATAAACACTTACGAGAAATCAAGTGCACAGGATTATTAAATTCGGACATTAAACATTCATGAAAAACGTTGCCTTATATCAAAGCTGTACAAAAAAATAATCTTAAAGACTACATCTACGTGTAGCTAGATAATTCGAATCCGGATGATTCAAATCTATCAATGAATGTTAAACCTGAAGTGAAAATCGAAGATAGTTTTAAAATATCTTGGAGAGAGTTTACCCAATTAAGATCGAAACCAGGACTAGCTCTATAAATATTTTAAAAGATCAATTATCGTTGAATGAACTAGGGCAGAATCATAGATGATTGAAACGTTAAAGGAACAAATATAGCTGGACTGATAGCTATCTCTCAACTGATGGAAGAAAAGTCTGTAAGGTGTTCAAATCAAAGAAGTGAGTCAACTATATTTTCCACGAGTTTATCTTGAATACGCGTTAGATTAGAGATTTGGATAACATTCCCCGAACACAGACCGATTCTAGACCTTCATGGTCATCTTATGCTCATATACATATTAACGAGTTATCCGGGTGAATAATAAGCCCTCCACTAAAACATAAATGATTAACTCGTGATTGCTTATTATATAATTACATATATATATATATATATATATATATATATATATATATAAATTATATATAATATATATATATATATTATATATATATATAATATATATTCATTTCTATTCAATAGTATATATGTAGATATATTAGTTTTATTTAATTACGCTTAACTCTTAATAATTTTTGTTTAAAGCCCATTAATATAGATATAAAATATATATATATATATAATATATTAATAGTAATTATATATCCAGTATGTCAACATGGAGCCAAGTCTTTCTGGTGATAAGATTGATTTACTGTTGAAACACTATAGTTTGGCGGATTCATAGATCTGCTCAAAATTCATGAGTAGACAAAATAACTGTAAAGACCACTTAGGAGCGCGAGAGGCGTTCACTCACATAACCCGTCGTAGAAAATTTCCCCCAGGAAAAACCTTAGCTCCACCACCTCATAATGTTTGCAGTTAAGTATTTAACTGAAATGATTAAATACAGCTCTTTTAACGATGGCTACCAATACTATTGACGTGTACTCTAGATACTTATGGTTGAAGCCTTTAAAAACAGATATCCCAAAGTGCGAGCAGCGTCGTTGAAATTTAAAGGGACGATAATAGATTATCCAGAATTAGGGTGCACGAAGAGAGCGAATTCTGCGAGAGTTTCAAGAAATATTATCGAATACATTAGGTTATTATAACATATTCTCCGTTAATAAAGCGGCTATTGTAGAATAAGAGTACAACGCACGATCAAAGAACGTATGCATCTATACTTTACTAAAATGAATACTTTTAAATATGACATTCTGAGATCTAGTATTCTTATAACAGATCTATCCATTGAAATTTGAAAAAGATGCTCTTAGAAATTTAAAGATAAAACCTAATTTTATTTAGCATGGAGTTATTAAAATATAGAAAAATCGGAATTAAATGAATGATTATGTAAGCTAGGTTCAAAATCTACGACCGTTCAGGAAAAGATACGAAAGCTGGTATGGTCAAGAGAGGAGTTTTAAGTAGATAGTATAAGAATTTCCTGTCGAAGGACTTAAATTATACTATCTCAAAGACTTAGATGGGTAGACCTGATAAGGAGATTTATAACAAGAAAACAGAAAATACGATTCGATCCTGAGCATCAATGTATATAAAATAGAAAAAAATATTAGCTCAAAAGGGTAGAGTGAAATAACATATCTGGTGAATGGGTGGCTACCCTTATAAATTTATTTCATATATGAAAGCTAATGAAATTGAGAAACATTAATCAGTAGTTACAGTAATCATGAGATGTAGATCATTCATTAACCTCTGCCATCTTCGGCATCTTGGGATCTACATCCTGATAATAAACTATCGATTCACACTTGATTAATGAATTCCTACACTTAAAGAGCATGTATGAATAGTTATGCGAATATATAATGCTAATATTGGAATCTCCCACAGGACACGTCCGGATAAATATTATAGAGATCCCGAGATGTAAAAAATTACATTTAAATACAAACATGGGACTGTAAAAACATATGAGGATAAAAGAATATTTCATGAGAAATTTGGTAAAACGGGATACTACAGAAACAGTTCCTGATATGTATACTTAGTTAAGACAACACCAACTCCGCTACAAGTAGATATTAGGATTAATATTCATCACTAATATACGATTAGGAGGAGACAGGGTGTCTGTCACACTAAGGTCCACATCTGGGTGCGAACTTGAAAGACCTTCATCTGTTATCATAGGCGTCGATTGTTAGAAATTAACATGAGCGCGATAGGTGAAGATCAGTACAAATAATACCCTAATGAAACTGGCCTTCTCACTCAATTTTGTATGTATACCTTCAGAATGTTACAAAAACAGGTATGGCTTATGTTTACACTGATATAGTGGATCACCAATATGTAGGGGACATTACAGCTCCTCTGTTAAGAGTAGTTTATTTTCCTGAAGGGAATAAGGTAATAACATTCCCAAATGTGCACTATCTCACACTGAGCAGATCATCGATCGGTTCTATAAGAGTACAAAAAAGGATGTGGAAAGACGGCCATACTCATTTATAGGGTGGCACATTGATGTGTTAAGTTCACATTAGAAGATCACCATATTACACAAATATGATAACTATTTATTAAAACAGAGTCGATATTAGAAAAAACTTCAAAAAGTGGAGTGTGAGGTATATATTAAGTAACGCATAGGTTATATTTTCATCATCAACTACTCCCACAGTGTAAGATAGTATAAAACAAAGTTCCTTAATAATGGAGGTATCAGAGTGTTTTATTGGGTCGAAAAACAGAGGACATGTCTGGTGGATTTTTGCCAAAATTATGGAGAAGCGCATTGCCTCTATTTAGAAGAGGTGAATATATAGGGAAAAAGCTATAAGAACAAGATACTATACAAGATATAGCCGCTGGGTTATCCACGTGACGCCATAAAAAACGATTGTTATGTTCTGATAGATGTTGGATATGCAAGCGCCAGAAAAATTAGCGTAAGATGACTGGACACGGAAAGGACTCAAGAAAATACAAGGAAAGAAAAAGTTTAAATCCAGAGGTTCATAAAGAAAAAAGTATTGATGTATTTATGTATTAATAACTAACACTTGGCTGTAATACTTAGCGTATATAACGCAAGTTTTATCCCACATACCCATTATAGTTAATTCTTACAGCAAGAGCACTTCCTTCCTCCTTCTATCCCCGATCTGTAAGACGAATTAGACCTTTCTCGATGAAACCCCACCCAATTAGTATAATGAGACAACTTTATCAGTATTAACCAATTACATCGATTACCACCAATCATTGTCCCTCATTGAGTTCAATATTCAGCACTTCTGACCAGTATTTGGACCCCTCAAATGTATTTTATATTAAAAACAAAATTGACAAAACCTGATGGTACAGATCTCCTCTGATGACCACATAATGTACACGGAATCAAATTTCTTGTTATACTTGTTTTAAAAGATTGAAGTCTACCTCAACGAAACTTCACTAGGGGCGTTAGTGAAGTAATTGGAAAGAAGTTATATAGAACCATTTATAATTTATTCTGACGATGCCAACAATCTTCTCCAATCCTGCGGTTTTTATATTCCCAGGATGTTAACAATCATATAATTAAAGCAGCTAAAACTACAGAAGAACACTTATGAAATTTTATGGTCTTGAATGGGATACTTCTCTCATGAAAACCTTATTCTTCCCACTTGTTGACAACCAGATCCATAAGGTTCACCACTCGTTCCTAATCCGCATTCACATAAAAAGCCAGCCAGCAGCCACCACTGTATGTCCAGAACCTATTTTCAATTGTTAGAGGCTTATCTCTATGTCAGAAAAAGTGAAATATATTGCCCCAGAACTTAAATGAAAAATCGTTTTTAAACACTACAGCTAAGTATCCTATCAGAAGAGTTGAAACTAAGCCATTTAGGTTCACCATATTCTTTTTAGTATCAATATAACCTAAACATATGAATGGAAATCCCTCAGAAAGTTGATAATAGATTGTTAGACATAAAGCATACTCCCGTCATTATAAGAGTCACGCTATAGCACTCACTTCGACTTAAAGCACTCAGTGCGATGTAATCGTCAACCTTATGGACGCGACTATGAAATGCTGTACAATGATCCCCAATCTCTATGCTCACGACCTTTTTACGATTAATACCAATAGTTTCGTGTAACGATAGTGGAACTGGAATATATCTCTGAGAAACGCTAAGAATGGTAAATTTCATTTCTACATATAGCTCCTTTCAGCATGAATTAGCATTCAAACGAGTAAGAAAGGCATTGCAGGATTAAGTACAGCGTTCATTTTGTCTACAATCCCCATCACTTGCACACTGAACTTTATCTACTGAGCATCCAGTTCAGTCTCCATATTGGTAGATAGGGACATGGCTTCTGATATTAAGAGGATGAAGAAAAATTAAAACGTATTTAGAAAACGAGCACGATTATAGAGTTCTTCATTAATGAGTTGGTCTGTAAATTGGCAAAGATCACGATTCATTCAATACATCACATAGGATATTACAGAGCGGAACGGATTCAGTTCTATCGGAGAAAAAACGAGATTCTACCTAATTGATTCTTTAGATTTAATAATTATATTGATTACATCAATCATCTCATTTTTAATAAATCATGTGAGTATATAAAACAATGTCGCACCCTGTCCAACCTCCCACAATTCTATGTGGAGTTTATTGTATTTTCACTAAAGTTTTAAACATGAGGTTTTAAGAACTTTAAATAATTATGTTAAAATTTGGTATGTCAATGACATATAGTTTCTACTATAATGTAATACTTCGATGTGAAAAACTTGTTTTTTATTACCAGTCAAAAAAACTTATTCCATATATATATATATATATATATAATAATTTATGATATATATAATATATATATATATATATAGATATATTATAAATATTATATTATATCCATATAAATATATAATCTGAAGAAAACTTATTTACATTACGCATTAATATATATAATTATTAATAATATATATATAATATATATATATATATATACTAATATATATATATATTATATATAATATATTATAATAATTAATATAATTACTACATGATCAAAAACTTTGTATTCACTCCTATCCTTTATAAATCACTTCGTTTCGGGAAATAATAAAAATAAAATCGAAAAAGAAAAATATTGTATATTCCTCATGTTGCATACTTAAAGCAAATAGTCAATTTACTTCGAGTGATTATAAGATTTGCGCTAAATGATTCTTCTTCTCCTATTCTTCTTTTCTTCTTTCTCCTTTTTTCATCTTTTTTCTCTTCGCTATGATCATCTTCACAATTTAGAAAACAAGGGAAATTTCAGTATATATATATATATTATTATATATATAGATATATATATAATATATATAATATAATATAATATAATAATATATTATATAATAAATATAATATATTATATATATAAATATTATTATATTATTATTATTATTTTATTATTATTATATTATATATATATTAATTATATATTATTATTATATTATTATTTTATCATAACGAAACTCTCCTCAACATTATATATATTCATATATTTATATCAACGTGCGGAGGTCTTCGAAAAGACTAAAACCAAAATTAAATCCGTATATCATTTCACTGAGCTTAGCAACAGTGAGAGTACGACTTGAAGTCTAACTCGGCGATCGATGTATCTATCTCGTCCTGAAGGCACCGTTCGTGTTCGAAATGATAATTTTTAAAATGTGCACGTCACACAGCGTGTGACTCACCACAGCTTGCGATCGTCACACGTCACGCGAGTATTCTCGAACGTTGCTGACTGGCACGCGGGCGCTCGACGCGGACGGTCAACCCTGTAGCCTAACGGGCCGGTCCCCCGCAGGGGACACCGGAATGCGCGTGGAACCCCGGAAACATTAATACGTACTAATGCACTTCCAAGTTACTTAACAGCGATACAGTACCTGAAGTAAGTGCTGCTGTAAGTAAGTAGCTCATGAAAAGTTAGCTTCATGTTAAATAATAAGCTCATGTAATAAAAGTAAGCCTCCGCACTTTAGGGTATAACCAATGTCTGCGCTACGCGCGCACATGGGGTATTCGTGTGTTGTGTGAGGTTGTTGTGGTTGGTGTGTGTGTGTGTGTCACGCACCTACATGGAAATATAGCTTCCAGGGGAGGGTTAAAACGGCGTACATAAATGTACACCAAAATAGCCCCCGCCGGGGGAACACGAAAAAACCTCACGAAAACGCTGATACAGGCGCCGACCCCCGCCCCCTGACCGGGATAATTCATGCTACTACTTAATATATATAATATATACATATATATATATATTATATAATAATTATATATTATATATATATAATATATTTATATATATATTATAAATATATATATATATGATATATAATATATTATATATATATAATATTAATATAAAATATATATATATATATATATATATATATATATTTGTGTGATTTTTTTTTTTTATATATAAATTACTATATAATATATATATATATAATAATATATAATAATATATATATATATAGATATATAATATATAATATAATAATAATATATATATATATATATAATATATTTCTTTGTGTGGTTTGTGGACAAGTTATATTAAGCTTTCATAGATTATCATAAACTCTGCACAAATTCAGACTAGCGATGCAACTTCAACATCTTATTAAATCACCTCTGCCAAACATTACATCATAAAACTTTAAAAGAACTCACCGTATTAAGTTTAAGTTTTCTAAAATATTATTTCATCATAAGTCATATTTATTGTTCTTGATATTTGTAATATAGGAAAATTCCACTATAATGGTTGATGGTGTGTTTGACTTGGAACCACATCGTCTCTTTACTATTTAATCTTTCAAAGATTTTGAAGAATGAAAATCGGAAAAAATTCTTACAATACATCATTAAATTTTTAGTCATATTATATATATATATATATAGATAAATATATATATATTAGATAATATATAGATAATATTTATATAATAATAATATATAAATATATATATATATATATATATAATGATTATATATATATATATATATGTATTAAGATAATATATATAGATAATATAAAATATATTTATACTGAACTTATATGATAGAGATATATAGATAATAATTGAGGATAATAGAGATTATGATAGAAGAAATAGAATATAAATGAGAAATATAATTGTAGGAAGAGCCACTAGTATTGCTTTCGCAGATAATTAAGAGTTGAATATTATTACCTATCAATCCAATTAGAGAAGCTTGTAGTAATTGATGAATATACATATTATTATTTAAATGAATATTAGAATTATATTAATTTAAGTAATATATAGTATAGATATTATATTTAATAATTATAGAGAATATATATATAAAATATATATAAGAGATAAAGATATATATTAACTTTCAATACAAAATATTTAACCACCGCTGCTCATATATTTGACCGTTTTAACATGATTTACGAAATGAGACAAACGCTGTAGTAAAACTTATTTTAGCAAGAACATTAAGCATGGGACCAGTATTACTCACTTGAGTTAAAGATTAGATGAAGGGTTCACAGGAAAGTCTTACCGGAGGTGACTCTATAGCGATAATAATTAGATCTTACCTCTTATGCCGATCGATTGTATCCTTAGCCAATGAGTACGATCAGTTAGCGCTTGATAAGGTGCGTAGGGATGGTAGTATAGGTATGACGCTAAATATCTTGAGAGGCCACCTGGCACTCAGGTAGAACTGGACCTTGGCACCTTTTACTGTGCATTGCAGCGGCTCAGCATGAACCTATGTTTCTGTTATATAGCAACATTACCCCATCACAAGCCAATGGTGTAGGAGAATAATGTGATTAATTGCGTAAGCTCACTCAAAACACAATGCTCATTTATAACATTTAAAACCGAGCTATATATACTATTGAGCTGTCGTGACAACAATTCTGGCCTGTGTGCGTCATGTGCGGTTCAGTGCAGTGATGTGAGGGTAAAGCCGGCACGATATGTAGAGGAATAGCACACTAAATCGAGTAGTAGTCAAGAGGGCGCGATAGTTAACCGTTGAGCTCACGGCTACGTTAAGTAATACTTACATTTCAGAGAGCGTTTGCAACGTTCTGCATGAATCCCGTGTTTAAAGATTAGCCCCCTCAGACCAAAGATATCCTTACCTACGTTATAAGCATAAGATGAGCAGATTAAGAGCGATTTAACCTCATTATATAGGCTCTTGCGATTTGAAGGCGTAACGGTACTATAAGGTCACATTTTACCTTATAGTGTATTTAGTGAGTAGAAATATAATAATGCTAACACCTAAAGGACCAGCGCTACGCATAACAGGCCCCAGAAGAGAACGTTAATCACCCAAGGGCGAAAGCGAGGACATGGTGAGGTCAGACTTGATAATTAGATTATAAGCACGGGGCGACCCGATATCAACTCACCTCAAAGTTAATATTACAGCTGATGGTATAGTTGTTAATACGGTACCCCGAATAGGGATGTGCAATAATAAAAGTACACAACGGGCGTTAGCCACTTGTCATGGATACACGTATAGGGAAACGGCATAAATGCCTAAGGGGGTGAATCTGATGATAATGTTTATGGTAATCAACTAGTATAGTACATATAATAGATATATAATATATAGAAAGATATATAATTAATGAATATATATATAAAATGAGATGTAGGAGAATAGATATAATATTATATATATGTATAATATAATTAATTAATAGATATATAATATAATATGATAATAGATATATATATAGTATATATATTAAAATATTAAGTTTATTAAGATGATTACATAATGAATTATTATAAGATATATATAATATTATATATGATTGTAATTATATATATAGATATATTAATAATATATCATAGATATATATATATATATATATATATTAATATTAAAATATTATAGAAATTTATATCCACGGAAAATTAAATATATTCAAATGGTATGGTAAAAGTTGAATATTTGTATTAATATATTATATAGATAATATATATAATATTAATATAAATTATTCCTCCCATAAAGTAAATTTATAAAGCATCTTCGATGAAGGAGTAATTAACGACGTCTAGAATGGCGTAACGCAAAGTAGCCTATTATGCAAATATTGCGCTACACTCAAACAAACTTACTACATTATATTAGAATATGGGGACACGAATTTATTACCCCTTTTTAGGGGTAATTGTCGTTAATTCAAATTCCATCATCTGTCTGAATGTATACAACAATAAAATAGACGAAGGAAAATAGTTCTCATATCATACTAGTGGAACACTATTAATTACATGGAGCTATGAGAACATCTAAAGGGCTCTCAGGACACATGAGAATCATGTTAGCAAGAAAGCAATAATAAAACTTGAGGAAGATCTAGAGAAAATTAAAGATATCCGGTCTAATTTCTCAGCGACATACACGCATTGAGAGTATATCGATGTAATATATATGGTAATATAATGATAGTTATTTCTACGCATAATATTTTTCATAATGGTTAGGATTGTTTTTTTCTTAGCTTTTATTTGTTATTTAGTTTTTTATGTTACTTTAGGATTAGTGTTATACAATTTATTTAAAAGATATACGATACAATAATTGATTATATTTTTATTTCTAGAATATGAAATGGTTTGCTTTAGATATAATATTATGATTAATTAATTATAATATTAATTAAGTATATTATTAATAATTAGAATAATTAGTGAATATAGGGAGGAAAATAATGTATATAGATAGGTAGTTGAGTATATATATATATATTGAATTATAGTATAATTTATATATATTATATATATGAATATATAATATTATAATATTATATATATATTATTTAATATAAATATATTATAATTAATCACTTAATTACTTTAATATTTATTTGCTATTATAAAATATTTATAATTTTTTCTACAAAATCCCTGTGCAAGCACATGATTTGGCAAGTTTCTTTTTGCAGCCGGGTAAAGAAATATTGGCAACTACTACAAGCGATTAATAACTCTATATTTATCAAGAAATAGGAAGTATAAATAATAATATATTAATAAGAATAATAATTATATAATAATAAAAGTTATAATAATAATAATATAATAAGAATAATAATGAAGTGATGGAAAATATTTATTAGTTTCTTTCTTCCGTGAGATAAAAGATAAATTTATATATACTATAGTGGAGCTATGATATTAGAGGTAAGTGTTTATGATATGATTAATAGTATAGATATAGTATATAATATTAATATATATATTTAGTATAATTTATTATAAGATAGATATAAGTATATTATAGTAATTATATTATTAAGTAATATAAGAAATATAGAATATAATATATTTAAATTATAAAATTCATGTAATTGATAAAGATTAATATATGTAGTATAAATAAGTATCGCAGAGCTAAATCCTACTCACTAATAAGTAATAGAGCATGCGAAGGTTGTATGTATAATAGTTCTCCTGAGCCCTAACAACACAAGATAGCACCAATTAAAGTGATATATGATTATAGTAGATAGATATAAGTATAATATAGGATATATTATATTATAATATATATATATATAGGATATATTATTATATAATATATATATATAAGAGATATTATATATATAGAGATATATTATTTATTTGAAATATAGATAAAGATAAATATATATATATTTAATATATATAATATTATATTATTATAAAATATACTATAAAAATATTTATAAATTTATTTAAAATAATTTTTTTGGTGAATTTGTAAAAAGATTTTTTTTATATTAATAGATATATATTATATATATAATATATATAATTATAAGATATATATATAATATATATAAAATATATATATATATTATAATTGGCATAAACTTATTACATTAATATTAATTAATATATTAATAGATTAATAGATAGATAAATATAATTTTTATCTAAATTCTCAAAATGTTTACAAATGTTCATAATAATATGTAGACTTATTATATTATAGTATATATTATATTATATTATAATATATATTAATTATATTATATATAATATAATAAACGTGAAAGAATAACACTTTATTATATCTAATCATAATTTAGTTCAAATAATAATATTATAAATATATCTCACTTATTAAAATAGTTATATGTAAACGTGATAACAGAACTACAGTAATAATCATTGAACATATTTTTTGTTCATAATACTTTTATCCATTAATTTTATATAAAAATAATAAAAATATAATGACTCAATATTGGAAGTGCGTCGCGCCGAGTTATCAACAATATTAAAATTTCAATTTTGTTAGATTTTAATACACAGAAATCCTCTCTCTCTCCTATCTACATATCTCCCTTTTCTCTATATCTACATCTACATCTATATCTACATCTATATCTCAGTATACTCTATTCTCATATCTATTATATATAACATATATAATATAATATTATCACTACTTCTCTAGATTTGGTACCATTAGACTTTAATCTTTTTTCGCTGCTTCCACACTGGAGGACGGTCGAATCATATATCGTATATTATACTAATATATTACTATATATATATCTTATAACATATCATATACTATAATATAGTATATTATATATATATATATTATATTATGGAAACAAAGTTTACATTTAGATATATATATTATCTAACAAATTAATTGAAAACAATACTTTATACCGTAGATACTATTTATGCCTAAAAAGTTTATGCTCTCAAGTCACAAAGTTCTCACATTTAGCATATGGACTAATGATATTATACTCCACAATAATTAATTGATAAACAAGTTTTAGTATCCTCGCACCGTATACATTTAATTGATAAATAAATAAATAAATCACTAAATAAATAAGTATTATGCTTACGATTTTGAAACAAAATTATATTTTTCAAATATTCTACCAAAAAATCCCTTTTCTTCATATTATTGTTTATAAGTCTTCTTTTTTTTTATATTTTGGTGTGAAATGTTAAATTATGTAGAAAGCTTATATTGATTAAAAAACATGTATTACATGAATAGTAATAAAAAAATTCATTACTTTTCTCCTTTGCATGAAAAAAAATAGAAATACATTATATATAAAAGAAAAAATACAAACATTTTTTCCATTTACATCATTCGGAAAATTAGATATTGAATTCAAATAGTTATAATAAATTCAAAAATGGTAAATGGAACGTATTTGAATGAACTTCATTAGCTGATACGATGAACTATTCAACATTCTATTCATATTTTAAAAACTTAAATTACAATATTCATAGGAAACTTATTCCGCAAATTACTGTTAAATATTGAAAAGGAAAGTTTAAAGTTTAAATAACTTATTGTTGCGAATATTTTTTTTAGTAACGTTATTAGTTTGAAAGATGAATAATGATATTGGTTGTTTTGAATTTTTATCTCCAATTACATTTCAAAAGTTTACCTAAATTTTTCTTCCATTGGAATAAAGAGAAAGATCAATTATATCTCTCTCTCGTCTCTTCTCTCCAATCTCTCTCTCTCTCTCTCTCTCTCGTCTCTCTCCTTCTCTCTCTCTCTCTCTCTCCTCTCTCTCTCTTCTCTATATAATACTATATATATAACGTACCTATTCATATATAGTACTACTCAGTTATATCGAATTACTTATATATCTACTATATTATCTATCATATACATATCATCTCATATAATCATTATATCATATCTATAATAATACATATCATAGTGCCTTCGCTTATACTATAATTTAGTTCTATATATTCCTATATATATAAATCATATATATTTTCAGAGATCTTACATCATTATATCCTACTCTAAAAGTTACGTATACCTAATATTTATTATATAAAACATTTTTATATTATTTATCTTTAATTATCAATCGATTACATGTATATCCATATATGCTTGCTATATGTTATTTATATAACTTTTCATTTTTACGAATTTGATCACATATATATATCAATTTAAATATAGTCGTGTGTCTCTTGATGTGTATAATGTCATATTTGTCGGTTACTCCTACACAACATATATAACTCAGATACTAAAAGATGTTTCATATTTTTTCGTTATTGTGAACTCCTTCTCCAGCACTGAGAGCTTAATTCTCTTTCCATAAGAAACTTTTTTATGAGATTTTTAACTAGAAATGAAAGTTTACCCAAGAGAACAAAATTAGAAATGAAGAACAGAGTAAAATTAGAAATGAAGTATTCAGCTCAATAAGTAAGGAACGCTCTTTTATGAATCTCTATCCCAATCACGAAGATATGCTATAGTAGCTCAAACGAGGCAAAATAAGTGAAATATTTTCAATATAGTTGTATTGAAAATTTCTTATGTATTATTATCGTAAATAGAGATAAATTGTTTCAAATATTACGCACCTTATCTTTTAAAAATTTGTTCAGATTATGCGTAAAAAATATCAATTTTGAATATCTCGTCTTTGATATGTATATTGGAAATTGATAAATTTTTGTTATTAATATTCTGATCCAAAGCAAACTGAAAATTTGTAAAATGTTTCACCGTACACATTAAAGAAAGTAATGAAGGGGTACTTTCTAGAATGACAAACAAAGAATGTACGACATAGTTTAATGAATAATAAACACAACTAATCTTACTTGTTAATAATACAGTCAATCGGTACCGAAAGGGAAATCACCCTCAGCGACCTAACTCCACATAAAAAAATCCTAATCAAGATAAAAAATCTTTGGTTGTAAAAAGTGTTTATTTTTGCGACTTTTCTTAAAAATCTCAATACTCCAACTGGTTCAAAAAACAAGAGCTTCCAGTAGATAGAAACTCTCGGACAAATTTATCAAGGCTAAAGAAGAATATACACTTAAGGAAAATAATTTAGTTCAAGATATGCAGAAAATTCGAAATAAGAAACAAACATAAATACGAATAATGTATGAGTTACGAACTATTATATTTAAATAATCTGCTAAAATCAATTTAATAACACGATTTTTATTTTTAATGGAAGAAACCGTTGCACCCAAAAGAATTGCTAAAACTTTAAGCAACGCAAGGCATCTGGAAGACTCAATGTCGAAAAATGGTTAAGAGCTAATATATTGTGCACCATTTAAAGTATCCTAAAGACGGGACATTCGAATTTCTTTAAGACGATATGTCAAGCACAAAAAGTCACTGAACCAAGGAAAATAAAAGCGTTTTCAATAGAAACGAAACGACTAACCTAGTTGACAAGTTTAATGAAAAGAAGAAAAGACCAAGGATAAAATTAAGGCGAATTTGTAAAATATACTTGTAACCTGCTTATAGAGGGAAAACATAACCCCATAGATACATATATAGTATATCTAATTAGTATATATAATAACTATATATATTTTAATATTATATATTTATACTTATTTTGTTAAACTTGTATGCTTAATTTATGTTATATTTTTATTTTATTTTCAGATACGAATATATGATTATGAACTAAATAAATACTAAGTATAAAAGTAAATATTATTATAAAAAAATACTATACTATACTATACTATTACTATACTATATAGAATATATCATAATATATATTAATATATATATATATTATATACCTATATATATACCTATTAACTATATATACATAATAGTAATATATATACTATATATATATAATATATATATAATATATATATATAATACATATATAATACATACCAGTCTAGTGAGTATATATATATCAAATATTATATATAATCAGTTTTATTGTATTACCTGATGGTATTGATAATTACTATACTATATGACTTTCATATATATATTATTCACGTGATAAATCAATATTACTAAATCGTTGTGTATTAGCGTAAGATACTTATTACATTAACTTATACTCACCACGCTTTATTATATAATTGGATATATGGTAAAGAGTATTGCTCCAGCTCACCAAAGTTTATATATCATATACAATAAATGCCACATACCTTTACAATAGAGGGTAATCTTCTATTTTTATGCTTAACATATATACTATATATGTATATATTAATTTGTATTATTGTTGCTTAAATATATATATATACTTTATATATATAGTATATATTACTATATATATATTACTTTAAATTTATTGAGAGAAAATATATACAATATAAATTTATTCATAACAATTGATTCTGTAACTAACTATGATATATGATATAATATACTAATATATTATATACATTTTATATACTCTTAATTTTATATATATATATATATCTATATTATGATCGCTATCTATTATGAATATATCAATTAAATAATATAACAATTATATATAATCACTATATAATTAATTAATATTTTTATATTTATCTTTAAAGTATTTTTTTTTATAAAATATAATTATATATATCTATTACGTGAATGAATATCACAAAATTAGTTTTCACTTAATTATATTTTATATAGTTATAATTTATTATAATTAATTATTATAATTTATATGTATTGATATATATATATATATATTGATTACAATATATATATAATATTAATATATTATCATATCTATATATATCGAATCATATATATATATATATATTTATTAGACTAATAATCACATATATATATAATATCACATATATTATATATCACAGATAGTAAATATAATAACGACGTAAAAAAGAAAACTAAAATATTAAAGTACAAAACCATTATAGTAATACTAATATAAATTATCTATATATCGTAATATATATATTATATAATATACGTATCCAATATAATATATTTAATATATTATATATGACTCGTATAGTACCGTCCTACCTATACATCATATCGCCTACACTTATAGTATTTATTACTAGTAATCATACTAATTATTACTATATAATTATCATATATATATAGATATATACCTATATTATATATATATATATATATATATCATAATAATATATCATATTATATTATATATTCATCAGTAATATTATATATATATATATATATATATATATATATAATATTATTTACCTATTATAATATATATACATATATATTATTTATATTGATTGATATAATAATATTGTTACGATTTAACGTTAATTAGCTGTATATATATATATTTATATATAATATAAATACTGATTATATACCTATATTACTATATTACAACTAATATGTATTATATACTTCTATATATATACCTATACGCCTTGAGGTACTCTATTAAACATGATGTATTTAGTATAACGATGGTATGTCTTTATCATATACACTATACTATTACATTGATATATATATATTCCCTAATATATATATTATTGATGTATTATATATATATATAGTATATATGATATATTATATATATACTATATGATCCCTAAACCATGCATATGCCTATCTGAGAGAACATAAACCATATATACTATATATCTATAAATATTATATTATATATATATATACTAGCTATATTTTTTTATATACATAGCTATATGATATTAATATATTATATAATATTATATATATACGATATATAATAATATATA
The DNA here is from genome assembly GCA_015478945.1 of Trachelipus rathkii. NCBI lineage: Eukaryota > Metazoa > Arthropoda > Malacostraca > Isopoda > Trachelipodidae > Trachelipus > Trachelipus rathkii. Next base: position 23,993 of record JABUQX010092971.1, read on the forward strand.
TAATATATATATATCTACTCTTATATTCATATATATACTTAGTATATATATATTTATAATAAGTATATATATATATATATATAATTATATCTAATAATTTATTTATATACGTAAAATGTAAAATTTATACCTTTTATATTTTAGCTTTGTTTCAATATACGCGTATAGTATATATTATTATATATATATATATATATATACCTAGGTATATAGTATAGTATATATATCTATTATATAGTATGATATAGATATATATATACTATATAGTATGGGTTAGTCATAAATTATAAACTTAATATATGTATATATATACTATATATATATATTATATTTATAAAGATATATTATACTCAAATATATACACACACACAGCATAATATAATATATAAGACTAAGTGACCAAATATGAGTATATCAATAAGATATATTATATAAATATATAATATATAATATATGATTACATCATATATATATATATATATATATATATATATATTATATATAATATATTATATTTAATAAACTATAGTAATAATAAATAAACAACATATACCATATATAATATATCTTATATATTATATATACTATATAACTATATATATATATATATATTTATATTAATATATATATGATATATTTTATACTTTAGTATTAATATATAATCTATATATAATATATATATTTATTATGATACTATAAGATAGTGGTATATTAAAACTATACAATATATAAATATATATAATTGTAAATATATACTATATATATATATATCAATATATAATCTTATATTATATACTAGGGATATATATTATATATATATGATAATATGATATATACCTATATAATATCATATATATATATATATATTACTTATAAATATATATATATATATATATATATATATATATATATATCTTGTAAATTTGATTTTATACGGAATAATGTGCAATATATTTTACAGATTCCCTAATTTGACCCTTGGATCGTATTTCTTTTCTGTAAACTTGTCAACTAGGTTGTCGTATTTGTTTTTATTAAAAGCTTTTACTTCCTTTGTCATGACTTTTGTGCTTACATATCGTCTTACCAAATTCGAATGTCCGTCTTTTAAATACTTTAAATGTGCAGCAATATATACTCTTAACCATTTTTCACTTGATTCTTCCAGATGCCTTGCTTGCTTAAAAGTTTAGCAATTTTTGGTGCAACGGTTTCTTCCATAAAAGTAAAAATCGTTCTAGTGCGTTACGATTTTAAATTATTTAAATATAATAGTTCGTAACTCGTACATTATTCGTATTATGTTGTTTTTATTCATTCTGATCTTGAACTAAATTATTTTCCTTATTATATTCTTCTTTACCTTTAATTTTCGATTTCTATCTACTGAGCTCTTGTTTTTTAACCAGTGGAGTTTGAGATTTTTAAAAAAGTCGAAAATAAACACTTTTTACACCAAAGAAAGTTATTTGATTAGATTTTTTATTAGGAGTTAGGCTCTATTTCTCTTTCTTGTATTATAAAAGTAAGATTAGTTTGTGTTTTATATCATAACTATTCTACATTTCTCTAATATAGACTCATTGTCTTGTTTAGGGAACATTGGCAATTCAGTTTCTTCGGAAAACAATTATAATTTCAATACTCAAAGAAAAATAATGATATTCCTCCATTTTTCCCCTAGAACCTGAGAAGCGGTTGCGTATCAGGTTCCTTTTTTAAAGGTTTTCATTTTAGACCTTTGAATAATTCAACGCCCCTGGCTCTATTGCATCGGTAAGATTAAACTTCCTCTTCCTCTTTTTTCTCCTTCTAATTTTACTCCTCTCCTTCTTTTCTGTTTTACTCATTCTTCTCTTCGGTATATCATTAAAAATGACTATGGAAGATGCAGCGAAGGATTCACTCGAAAACAACACATTAATAGTAACAGTGTATACTTATACCACACACAAACACAATTTCCTTTCTTGTTTTTTTTTTTTTTTGGGTTTCCCCTCCGACCACACGTGATTTTCTATCAATATATAGTCATTAGGAATATCATATATTAATTTATATTATATTTTTTATTACATTATGCAAAATATTATTATAGTTGCTCATTATATATAATATATGATTAATACCAAAGATATGTATTATCAATATATATATATAATTAAATATATATACATATATATCTCATACTAAGGTTTAATATTATTAGGTATAAATGTATATATATGATATATAATGATATATATATATATTACTAGTATAATAAAAAAATTAAGGTTATAAACTCAATATTATAAAATATATTATATATTAATTATATATATACTATCACTATATATTATAAGGTATAACAATGAAACAAATGAACGAGAGTTTAGATCCAGCAAGTGAAAATAGAAGAGAAAGAAAGAGCTGAGGATGAGCTAGCAAGGAGAAGAGAGAGAGAATTAATTGAGTCAATCTTCTGCTTCTATTACCCAATGGAAGAAAAATTTAGGGTAAACTATTTTGAAATGTAATTCGGAGATAAAAAATTCAAACTACAACCACTATCATTATTCATCTTTCAAACAATACAATTTCTGAAATAAGTGGGATTTCGCAGCAATCAAGTTATTTAAACTTTAAACTTTCCTTTTCTCAGATATTTACAGTAATTTGCGGAATAAGTTTCCTATGAACGTTTGTAATTTTAAGTATTTAAAATATCGAATAGAATGTTGAATAGTCTCAATCGTATCAGCTAAGAAGTTCATTCAATATACGTTCGCCATTTCACCATTATTTGGATATTTAAAATACAAGACATCACAAGAACTAATTTTCCGAAATGTAATGGAAAAATGTTTGTATTATTTCTTTATATATATAATGTATTGGTTCTATTTTTTTCATGCAAGGAGAAAATCATGAATTTTTTTATTATATTTATGGTCATTTTAATACATTTTTTTAATCAATATGGAGGCTTTCTACATAATTCTAACAATTTTACAACGGTAAAATATTAAAAAAGTAGACTTATAAAGTAATAATATTTGGAAAAGAAAACGGCGAATTTTTGGTAGAATATTTTTATAAATATAATTTTGTTTGAAAATCGTAAGCATAAATTATTATTTAATTAGTGATTTTAATTTATTTTATTTATCAATTAAATGTGTACGGTATAAAACTGTTTTTCAATTAATTGTGTTATAATATTATCATATCTAAATGTAAAATTTTTGTTTGACACATAAATTTTAATAATATATATAATATATATATATATATATTATATATAATATACTTATATATATATATACTATAAATATATAATATATATATATATATAATAACTATATATATATAACTGGTATATATATATAATAAATATATATATACTATATATATATTATAATATAATATATAATATAATAATATATATATATATGATATATTATATATATATATATATGTATATATATATATATATATCTATATATATATATTACTATATAGTATATATGTTACTATCTAGTGGAAATAATATGATATGATCTACAATATATATAATATATATATATATATATATATATTTATATATATATAAATATATATATATATATATATATATAATATCATATATATAATATATATATATATATATTATATATATATAAAATATATATCTATATATATATATATAATTATATATATATATAATATATATATCACAAATTCCAACGACTGAATCGTTCTGAGATGGAAGCAATAAAAAGCAGCAGGGCAAAAAAAATAAGAACAACAACAGGACTGACTTGAGAGGCAGCAGAAAATTGCTAACATCCTGAGGTAGCTTTTGTCACAATTTTTCACTTGTTCCAGGGTTTCATTGGGAAATTTTTTATGACACTGTACTGCAAAGAAAGTATCTTGCATGGTTAAAGTACTAGTTGATATTTAAGCTGGGAAAAAAGAAATTTTCTTCGTTAAGGAAATATACTTTAGTATAATCTAATTAAATAATGTAATTTAAAATTACAAACTAAACATCTATATTGCTAACAGTCATTGTCATCTGTTAACCGTGAAGAGAACGCATGCAAAATTTTCATTTTAAGGTTTTCTCTTTAGTATAAATATCACGAAAGGAGACTATTATTCAAAAATAGCTGCTAGGAGTAGCAATTTTTAACTTATGCCTTGTCTTTT
>JABUQX010092972.1:0-49053 GCA_015478945.1 Trachelipus rathkii
CAGAGAGAGTATAATGTTATTATTGCTAAAATGATTACACACAACTTCAATCAATTAATCAAATTACTCTATTAATGGTTTGATCTTGATCATTTCACCAGTATATTCATCTATACCTGCAGATTATCAATCTTTATCACTTTCTTCACGCCTACCATTACCATCCTCTTACTAATACCTCGTAATGTTATGCATATTTCATGTATAACTACTCTTGTATTTTTTATATTTATAATTTATATTATTATATATATATTATTATATGTATACTATATATATATAGATATATTAATTATATAATTTTATATATATATATATACATATATTAGTGTATATATATATATATATTAATTATAGTTATATATATATACTAATTATATATTGAGTTATACTATTGTTTATTAATATATATTATAATTATATTATGTAAGATTATATTTTATTTGTTTTTTAAGTTTATGTTGGCTTTTAGTATTATATATTTATTTATATAATATATATATTATATATATTAATTTATTATCTTATATATATACTATATATATAAATCACTCCATATATTGTATAATTTAAAGAGGAATTATTTGGTTCATAAAATATTTTTGTTAAATTCCTAACCCTTTTCACATACCTAAATTTGCCGATATTTATGAAACTTTAATAATAAATTTTTTCTTTTTTGATAAATTGTTATTTTAATTATAAATGAGATTCTATTAATCGTTTTTATTTGTAATAAAATAAATAAATAGAATTTACCCAAGGTAAGTTTATATTAATGATTGGTCGAATATGATCTCTGATTAATTACGAGTGCGATTACTTTTTGTTCATTTAATAAAGATAACTTGGAATATTTTAAGGTGTTTTAACTGGTCTTGAGTATCTTTATATTTATTGGGTTTATGGTAAAATAATGATCGGGTTATATATCTATGGGAAGGTATATGGACTGGGAATGATTATAGGAGTTTTATATTTATTGATGAAAATTTAGAAATCAATTGTGCTCTTTGTCCAAATTGTTCTAAATAGTTCCATCATATAAAAGAATGAAGTATAATTTATAATTGAAAAAATTGGTTTAGTAAGCGAGAAGTAAAAATTATGGGGGAATATCTATGTATATATATATAATATATATGATTATATAATATATATGTACATATATAATATTATATCTATATTTGATAATATCTTATATATATATATTAATAATATATATATATATATAATATATAGGTATATATTGTATGTATAATAATATATATTATATGAAATTTAGATAAGAGGTGCTATAAATATTTTGGAAAAGTAGGTATAAAAATTTAAGGTTATTTTAGTTTTTTCTTTTGTTTTTTGCAAATATACACAGCGTGTGGGTGCCAAATGTTTTTTTAAGCATGCAAAGTGAATAAATTCCAAACATGAAAATAAATTACATCATGAGTTTTAATTACGTTAAGTAAGTTATGTTTGGTGCATAATGTTACATAGATTTTAATACTTTTATTTTCTTTAATTTTGGAAATTATTACAACCGTTTGAAGCGAATGGAAAATTTTATTTATGCTATTGTTAAAAAATACTTTTAAATTGCAAATAACAAAATTTATAAATATATTTCCCTTTTCTATTGAAGATCTACTGATAGGCTATATATATATAATAAATTGAATATAATATAAAATCCTTTCTGTCAATACCTATTAAAAAACACAAAAAATTCACTATAATATACTATATATATATATATTGTTTATTAATTTATGTCAAGATTTTCGAAGTGTTGTTTTAGCCACATCATGCCTGCACATTCATATATAATCAGTAATTTAACATATTAAGCAACAATTCCGTATTCATTTTATATTCTAAAGCTTAGAATTCCTTTTAATTCTTCATTTCTTAACCTTTCGCGCTTATGTCTAGAAGAGAGCTTCCTATTTGCTTGTATGTCCTCATTCATCTCTAATATTACTTCCATAGACTGTTCATTATTACGACTCTTGTTTTACTCCCTACGTATACATCTTGTTAGTATTTTAATTTTAATTTTCCTCCTTATATTAATTTTCAAAGGCTGAGTTTTTCGGTTTGAAGATATAATTTATGCGATCATTGTTATAATGTGGTAGTAAGATAATTCGGAAATCCGAAATGGGGAGCTTCTGGTTTTATACTCTTTTATGTAACGCGGATGATTTAGTAATAACTATGGATTTTATTATTGAGTATTTATCTTAAAAAAATATTTTTAATTTCGATATTTTATGACATTTTTCAGATATTGGATTTCAGGTAGTCTTAGTAGTATTGGGAGGGAAGTTTTTAATTTTTTAAGTTTTTATATAATTTGACTATTTTTGAATTAAGGGAAAAGGGGAGGAGAAACAATTACACGTAGGCTAATAATATATTAATAGTTAGGTAATTTTAGTACAGTAATATATGGTGAGGACTATGATATATTGACTAATTATTGCTAGTCATGGTATTATGTATAATTGTTTTGATATTATATATATCACTATTATGAGTCTTGTGTTAATATATAGTGATAAAGTACTTAGTGAATATATTATTGACCTTGTATGGGGAGTGGATATGATAAATAAGGGAGGGGTATGTTGTAAAAAAGTGTCTATAACGTAGTATAAGAGTTTATAACGCTTGTTTATGGATAGTTAGTTTAGAGTAGAGCAGAATAGTATCTTAATGATGTGAAGTTTCACTAGATTATATTATTGATGGGAGAGCAGAGTAAGTTAGAAAGATGCGTTGAGTAATTAAATATATTTTACGTGATTTTATAGTTAGTTGGATGTAAGAAAGGGGGAACGGATGATGAGGGAGGGAATTGAGATGTAGGGCCTAACTAGGCATATAGGTGGTGGAGGAAGTTATGGCAGGAAAGGATGCTCGGGTGCAATTGGAACATACATTCGTTTGCTGGTTTGTAAATGTTTGGAGGGACGTAAGTTCTTGATAGTGCGCTCTGAAGGTACTTTAGACAATAGATGAGTTATCGTTATGTTTACCTGTGATATACTTAGTATGGTTAGATAGTTAAATTACTCGGAATATCGTGCTGAATATTCAGAGAGATATATTATGAGATAAGTAATATAAAGCTAATTGTTGTTCAGAGACAATTAAAGGCATTGAGATAGCAGATGCATATAGGGGAGGCGTGCCATACGGGTGCTCAGGTAAAGAGAATAATAATAAAGTCGTAGGAATCGAAGATATTAACATGAGGAGTCGGTTGTGGTGTCGCAAGTACAAGGGCTAACATTGCACGAGGCTATGGTTACACATTATATGAGAGGTAAATGTTGAGTAGATTTGGGCTTTTGTTGAGATACATGTGGAAAAGTGATAGTGATAGAAAGATATGTGATTGGTGCTTGTCCGATGGATGTATAGTGATAAGTGTGTTGGGAACCGACCGGTATCATGGGATAATATAGCGATAGAAGAAAGTGGATTAGAATACGGTGTATATATACAAATGTCTATAATAAGTGGATGATAATGTGAGTTATGGTACAGAGGCGAGAATTATAGTGATTGTCTACTCGTAATTAGGTAAGTAGAATTGTGTGCGAGGGTTTCTTATGTATGGGGTGTTTATTATTATGCATTAGGGTTGTTAGGCCCATACGCTTGGAGCCTGGGGATGAACGATTGACGTATAGTTACATAATGGATGGGTATGGCGGAATTTACCATATTAGTGAGGGTCGTCGCGGGTCCCATGATGCTCTAGGTGGATTTTATCTGTCTGTGTACGTGAAGCTCTATTTTAATCATTAATTATTAATGTAGTACATAGAGGAAGCGGTAAGGCTGAGCTTTCTTTTCGACTGTTAATATGATTAGTTCTCCTAACTTAGCTTTTCTTTTTCCGAATTTGTCTATTAGTAAATAAGATAACCCTTATTACCTCTTATATTCTTATATCTTTATATATATATTTATGATATAACTCCAACGTCAAATGTGAATATAAAAGAGGAAGGTGATTAGAAAGTAAAGAAGAAAGATATATTAATATTTCTATATATAATTAATTATAATTAATTATAAATATATTATAATTTTTATATATATATTTATATAATATATTACTATAATATTTATTATATATATATTATTAATATATATAATATATATTATATATATATATTATTATTTATAGTATATAGTATATATTACTATATTTTATATATTATATTTATTAAATTTAATATTATATATTATATTTATATATACTATATAATAATATATTATTATTGCTAAATAAAGTAAAAATCTAATTTATAAATTATTGTAAAAAAAAACTATTTATTAAATTTTCATATCTCTTTATCAATGCATTTAAATCTTATAATGGGTGTAATTGGACACCATATTCATGAGATCTACCAATAGAACAGGAGGAATGAATACGAACGACTCCATGTTGAGGGATTTGTGTGACTCATCAAGTATAATATATGCTGTGTCGAATAAGACATTCAATTCACAATTTAATAATTTAAGATAATTTTTATTATTTTACATAGTACTTTTGACATTACAAAAACTACAGTGCTTTGATCTCTCTCTCCTCTTTAGGCTGGGTCTCTTTTTTCGAACCTATAAATATATTTGTGTAGAAAGAGTATCATTGGGAGATTGACGGTATATTAAATCGGATGGATACGGTTTAAATGTCTCTTAGCCTTCTCTTTTTATTACTATTAAATCTCTTTCACTTGTGTCACCCATGTTTATGGGAAGTCTGCTGTTTTCGAGGTATATTTTTTTTTGTTCTGACTTGTTTACACAATTTTATTATTGGTCTCGTATCTGTGATAGATGTAAGAAGAAATAAAGTATATTTATCGCTTTTTGATATCTCAGTTTTTCGTAAATTTCTTGGAGAAAATAAGTTTGGTGGAGTATATTCGTTGCACAACTTTCTCTCTTAGCTTTTAATAGTTATTTACTAAGTCGACTCAAATCCTTTGGGGGTTTTGCTCTAACGTTGCCCTCTCTCAAGCATATTAAGGTCTTTTAAATAAGTGGGCAAATTGTGCATCTCCTATTAAGGATACATACTATTTTACGTTTCTTATTCTTTCCCTCCTCTGCTATATTATTTGAATAGAAGAGACCAAAATTTTGAGTGTGGAGTGGTAGATTTTATGTTAATGCTCTGGCATTTTGGTCAGAATTATTCAGTATTTTAATAAATTAAATAAAGGAGATTCATAAGTTTTAGAAGAGATATATTAGGTAAATAAAATGGTACGACATTTCCAGTTCGATATCTGATAATAGTTTTATCATTTTCTCAAGAAAAAAGGAAAACTCGGGTGTGAGCTACATAACGTTCGAATTATAACTGCTATATAAGTCATCTTAAAATATCTGGTTTTTCTATAGAGTTATCACGACTAATCTGAGTCCTTTGTGCCAATAATCGGTAGGTTTTATATTTAATATTCTTTAGAATTATTCTTTTTAAATTGTGAAATGTTTTAAGTTATGAATTAATTGGAGGCACAAAAACTGCACAGGTTAAACTTTAAATAAGAAGGATCGAAGGCTCTTCATCAGAAGAAATTTACTATAAGTACACATTTTGACATTCTGCAATTATTTTCATTCTCTATTTCAACTTTCTTTGTTAGTGTAAGAGATGAGACATTAGTCTCAATTAGGGGACAAAAATATTCTTATGGAAAACTTTAAAGTTTTTTTCACTATACTCTGCGCATACAGAAGAAAATTCTCACATGGAATATTACTTATGTCAAGAAAAATAATTTAGTGGTGTATTTGTAGACTCTAGTACTTAATCATTTAGGGTCATCTTATTATATAATTATTATTATTTATTAAGTCACACTTTATTAATTCTATAGAATTGAATTTTTTTCGGTGACGAGGTTAAGTTTAGTTAGTGTTAACATACATGTTTCTGCTCGTTCTGGAAAATTGTAATACAAGTATAGGGAGTTGTCTAATTATCATCTTGAGCTCTAACGTTAATATGTCTCTTTTTAAAGTCGCTGATCAAATTGTTAGTTTATGTCTGATCTTTGAAATCTCGTTCTTATAAACATGACATATTATTGAACTAATGTTAAATTAGTTCTCCGTATCCATTGCTGGTGTGGGGGGCACGGTTGGAAAGACAGAGGGACTCATGGCGAGAATTATTTCAATGGGAATACTGGGTTTTCGCGCCATTACATGTGTTTTGTTTTCTAATTAAAGGGTATCATCTTGTAAAATATATTCAACATGGGTGTTTGGTCATGTCATTGGGAATTTGATAAAAAATAAGGTAAAAGGAAGTGAAGGATGTAAATTCAACTTTAGACTGATACGTGGGATAAATAAACTCTGAGATATGAGTGAGAGAAGTCAAAATTAATCGATTATAACTTTTTTATTGTTAATTTTCTATATTCTTTAAACTTCCTTTTAAAAAGAAACTCTATGTTGTTTAGAACTTGTTTGTAATATTGTTTATTTTTAAATAAAATTAGTAGATGTTATAAGTTATTGATAGACAACAAGTTGTCACTATAAATGCATTAAAAGGCCGAATCCTTCTATAGATGGAAGCTCTAGTTTTGTTGTCATAAGGGGGATCCACACACTACAAAAAATATGGTCTCAATATAATTCTCCAAGGATAGGACAGGCATGTTTATTGGTATTCGAAACAACCATCGCTCATCATTAAAGAGTGGTACATGAACTATTAATACTGCTAGATATTCGACTGATACACAGATTCTAATATATCCGCATAAGGCTTTGGTGTTTACTGGGTCAATATGGTATAATAAGGTTTGTTAATATCTTTTACGGTCAAATACAAATTCTGTAAGTCTATTTGTTTGTGAAAGAACTTAGTCCAACTATTATCTACTTTCTACTGTAACCATGAACGCAAAATAGCATTGAAATATGTTGACACACCATTTACATGTAATAACTAATTTTCATCATTAATTGGATCAATTGTCTATTTTTCATTTTAAATTATGTAAAAAGATGACAACATATATCTCACAACGCAGATCTTATTACTATTTCTCTGCTAATAATTTTGACTTATAAAATCATTTGCGTATATGCTCTTTTGGTGAGAGTGTTAATTGTTATACGTTTAGTTATAGTTTTTTCAATCATAATTTTATATTTATGAGTTACAGGATTGAACTATAGTTTTGAATATATTTAATAATAATATATAGACTATTTCATTAAATTTCTCTTTCGTCATAATTTCCACACTATATACACGCATAATATAGTATTCTACTTCGCTAACCTAATAATATATATAGGGTTTATTTTTATAAAATAATTATCTTATATTCAAATTTACATTAAAAGTATTTTGACTCTTCAATGTATTTATAACATATGATATAGAAATAGTTTTGTCTTTTATACATCTTTATAAAATTTACGTTAGTATATACTAAGATGTTGTATATTGCTTAAGATAGATATGGAAATCCTAAGATTTGCTTAGTAATGAATTTTGAGACCAGATATACTAATTCACATTTATAATATATTAATTATATTATGGTTAATATATAAGTTCTAAATTCCCTCACTATAACTACAATACTTTTAATAGTGATTAGTTAATTAATTTAGTCTATAAGTAGTTGCATATGTGTTATATGTGGGTTATTATATGTACCAATTATATATATGTGACTCCAAAAGTTTATACTAGTTATTATAGTATATATAATTATAATAAATAATTATTTTCTTTCTTTCTTTATCTTCTCTATTCTTCACAAGTAATTTGGGAGTTAAAATGGTGAGTATCACGAGCATCGCGAAGAAGGGGAGTGAAGAAATATTATGACATAAAGTGGATAAAGAGCAATGCGATCGCCTCGACGCATTATCAACATGCCCCTTATCTGATGTTATTACCATAATTAGTGAGACCTCTATTTTTGCATTTTGTCAAGAATATTTACACTCCCTAGATGTGATGCGCTGTTCATGGGAACATGAACTGATGTAAAATCAATTAAGTAGTGGTAGATCTATCGATTTAGTGTACACGTGGGATTCGGATAGACTTTGGCCTCGATGGCTGAGCTCTCCCTAATACTCGATCATCCCCTAACAATCCCCGCCATTCATCCTGTTATACACCTTTCTTACTCGTTTTAACATTTGGAAATATACTCAAGATACTTCCTTAATTTCTCTCTTTACCTTATCAACACTCATTATCTGATTTTATGTAACAGGACTCTATTTCACAATGGTGTGGATTTTCTTTTATTCTTGTTTTCTAATAATAAAGGCACCAATTTCGGATTTATCACATCATACTTATCCTACCACTCCGATACAATGTGCTCAGTTATACCAAACCGACGATACTAATATTCAGTGAATAATCTCTCCTTTCATCATTATTCTGAACATCGACAATCTGCGACTACTAATTATAATTTTTACTTCTATTTTTACCCACTCGGTTTGGTCATTCACTGGCAAACTAATCGTCCATATAATTTTTCAAGTTATATGGTCATTCATTTTATCATTACTTTCATCAAGCTAGCAACTAACTCTAAGATTTTGTCAATTTCTGAGTGAACACATTGAAGGCTTATTTAAGCATTCTTATGTGAAACATCTCTTATTGGATCTCAGAATGCCTGCTTCTTATTGGCTAACCATCTCTTTGAGCCCTGTAAACACTAGTTTATTTATATTAATTGTTAACCGATACTTAGATCTTGCATTACTATATACAAAGTAATCAACATATGTATACAACATATACCCATAATAATGTTTCTAGATTACCTACTTTTCTGGAGAGCACACATACAGCACATATAGGTCTCCATTATACATTGTGCTCGCTAAGGATTAATGAACTACTGAACGAATAGCAACTTGTTGTATGCATATGGTCTGTCAAAACATATCTTAATACTCAGAATTTTCTTACTAAGATGCACTATGCATATCGTTTCGTTTTTGGGTATTACATCCAAACATATATTATTCTCATATATATATAAATCAGCATAAACGCTTTGTTCTCCATAGGTTTGCTCGATTTATCTATACTAGTGAAAATTCTCTAGCATCAGCTCTAGTTGAGTCGTACTATCAGCTTTCTCATCTTACTGAAAATCCATATCACACTGATCTTAGCTATCTCACTTTTTATCTGACTATCTATGTTCTCTATCTTTATATACATTGTCGCTCAATCCTTTTAACAAACATCCACTCGTTCAGAAATCAATTATTTATGTAGAATCATATTCTCTCTATTCAATCATATACTTTCTTCAGATTCGCCAGATATCACATCAGAGCAAAATCATTTTGGGGCCGCATTATTGGGTAGAATCGCTCATTGTGTTCCTAATTTTAGCACGAATTTGGTGCATTGTTAGGTTGTAAAAGGATCCTTATTGTTTGATATTTATATATATTTCAATTATGAGATGTTCTCAATAGGTAATAGATTGTCATTATAATTATGTATACTCCTTTAGATAAACATTATTAACTATACAATTGGCACCTATAATTCTTGGATATTGCTTACTATATATTGAGTGAGAAGTAAATAGTCCTGTACTCTCGTTAAACTTCCGCACAGAAGTGGTTATTATTTGCATTGCTGATCATAGTGTGTGAATAGAGCTTTTAATGAATGTGAGTGCTGTTTCATGTCGGAGATTTGTATTTGAATTAATCTAATATTTTTCCATCTAAGATAATCATACTTTTCTCTTGCTGATTCTGTGTTTTATATACTTGTACAGCACTACTTTTTTCTCTTCTTTACTTCAGCGCTCTATAGATTAAAGTTGCCTATATGGTGTCCTTTATCAATCTTATTTGAGATTAACGGGTAAAATCTCTCGATGCGGTGTCAATCCATTGGTGACTGGGTGCAGTATTATTTTTCCTCAAACTAACGTTTTTTTCTTTGGGGAAACCTACGTTTCCTCTGTTAATTCAGCATCAAATCTAACTTTTATCACTCGTATATGCATTATATATTTCAATCAGATCATGCATCTCCTATCCATTATATTTACCGATACTAATTTTTGACAATTTATTTGCTACTTCACATTTATCAAAACAAAACGGCACTTTATTATCTCAGTATCACATCAATTCTGATGCTAAGAGGTATCGTCATCTGTCGGATAACGCAGCTTTGATTAAACTCTACTGTTTAGTGGAGTGCTATCATAGTATTTCAGAATTAGTAGAAAAGAAGTTTTAATATTATAATTCGAACTGTATTGGGTTCTACATTCATCTTCTTCATACGCTATTATACATAGACGCTCAAAGGACTATTCACCACCTACACACTGCAAAATACACTCCTCAGTGTTCGCTTGAACCAATGTCTTCAATTTTAATTTAACAACTCCAGCTCACATTCTTAGCAGGGTGCGTGTGACGTCTGAGACTAGTGAGTTTGTATTCATCGCCCTATAGTACTATATGAGAGTACCAATATATAATAGTGTGAGGGGATTTCCGCAGCTCTCGAATATTTTTCATTTTGTACAGTTAAGAGTTCTCTTGGGCACAATCCTATGCAGTTCTTATATTACTATCTCTACTTCATACATAGCAGATTTTAGCTAACATATTTATTTGCTTTCAAAATGTATTTGTTTGGCTAGAAATAGCGACTTATATGGGTATTATGTCATCTAGTAGTGATTATACAAATACGGATTAAATAACATAGCTCTTGGGCTGAATAAATCTCGCATCGTTGTATTACGGTCTTTCGTTATGACTTCATATTGCTTAACTCTTGATGCTATACAAAATTATTAACAAACTTAACTTGTTTTCTGTACGAATATGTTCTCGAATACCACTGAAGCAGAAACCTCCTTTGTAATTTTTTACTATATTACAATAATTGGAACAAGAGTCCATTATAAATCTTATTTGCCGAATAATGTATGGTTGGGATATAGGGTTTTACTTCTTATCAATTATACTTCAGATGGTCTGAGTACGAAAAATATCATTTCACACTTATGGTTATTCTTTTCTAAATAAGCTACAGTGCTAAACTTACTTAATTTAAAAAATGAGTGAAAATATTTTTGTCTAATATTATTTAAAGGAGTCTCGTCTAAGATAATAACAAAAAACTTAATTTTCATATGTCTTTGTGCTAAATTTATGGGCAATTAAATATATAGCTATCCGATTTGAACTGTGTAAAAATACATGTGTGTATTGAATAACTGTCTACTTTATGCCTTTCTAATGTGACGTGAATTATTAAATGTGATAAATAATCTACTAGTTCTATCAATATTAGCAGCAGACTCAGATAAAGTTTACTCGACCAACCAAGGCTTGGATAGCGTACTTTTATAAGATGGCTGTTCATAAAAGTTTATTATTGTAGAAAATTGTGCATACTTAAATTTTTAGTATACAGTTATTTGGCATCATACAAGGACTTGCTTTTCTTTTGACTAAGGAAGTTTTATAGTAATTTATTACTATTCTCTTTATTAATAGATATTCTTCTATTTCAGATTTTGGAGTTAGGTTGTTAACATTAGTAATTTAATTTGTGCAGTATTAACTAGTAGGAATTGAATTTATAGGAGTTTGAGAATAATTCTCTTGCTATATATTCAAAATTTATGAGCAGATACTGATTTGTCTCAAGTCAGTTTATTTGGCAAAGAGAACCAAAGCGATACCACACAAGTAATATTTGTAGGTGATTTTTGAGTAACTTAAAAATCTGTATTATGGAGAATCTGTTTTTGAGCAATAGATTAGGAAATAGAAACAGCATTAATCTATACCGTTATGGGCGGAACTATGGTAGTCTTATCATGAATCCTGGAGATAAGTATTTGATTATGATTAATATTTAGGGCGGTCAAGATATTATCTTGAGGAAAGAATCAGGAAGCAGAAAATAGGGGATGGGAAGAGATTGCAATTGCACAAGTAATCGATAGTCATCTGAGAGCTGGAAGTATTTGGTGTGTTAAAGTCAGTGGGAATGAGGTAACTCAAGTATTATATCCAAAATCCTGTAATGAAGGACCATGGTTTGAAGATTTTCTAGAGTTTAGTGTGATATCATGTGTAGGTGCTGGTGGCGTGGATACACTGATAGACATGCATTTTTAAGATTGAGCCGGGTCGAAATTAAATCTTTTTAATTCGTAATTTATCTATGGTTTTAGTATAGTATAGTGGATTTTATTTATGTTAAGTGAGTTAACAGGGAAAGGAATTTTTTAGATATATAAAAAAATGCGGAATTTCTATAAGGTAATAAGATATATAAAAATAAAAAAAAATTATTTATATATAGAGGTTATATATATAATATAGTGTTTAATATGTTAATAAGAAAAAAATTCAAATTTTTTATAAATAAAAGTTGATACTTTTATTGATTCAGAAAGATACATGTTTTTTGGTTTTAGTTTGGAATAAATGGGTATTTTATCGAAATTTTTATACTATAATATTGATAATATTTTTAATTTGAGTAACTTAAGTGAAAGTGAAGAATCTTGTCGAATTAGGTGTGAAGATTGAATTTTATGATTAGAACTCTATATAGCAATCAGGTTAGCCTCAGAGAAACTCGGTGGTTGAAAATTGGATATATAATGTTTTTGCACTGTAATTTAAGAGTAATGAGTCTGAGTTGGTGGATTAATACTAGCTTAATCAGATTGACTATATATTTCAATTTTTTAAGTTATTGGATGGGATTTGATTTACAAATATATACAAAGGTATTTGGGTTACGGCCGGGGGTAGTATATTGTCTGTATTTTGCACAACATCTAGTCAATCAATTTTGTAGCAACGGTTCTAGATGATTATCTTTTGTTGTTGGTGAATACTCCAAAGAAATATTGGTAGGAGGTCGATTCTGGATGGGATGAGTTAGATATAGGAAGGGTTTGAAAGTCGAATGTTTAGATACGAGAAGTTATTAAGTAAACGTGATGATTTATTTTTTTGCAAGTAAGATATAAGAAGGAGAGTCATGGCTGTGAAAATATGGATGTAATGCATATTGATGGATATAAATCTAGAAAATTATTAGTTATATTAGTTTTTTTTTTACTATAAATATTTATATATAATGTCGGTTATAGGATTTTGTTGTATGACAAAAAGAGTTGGGAACCGCGCAATTGATGCTAAGAATGTTAAGTAGACTAAGTTTCGTTAAAATGGTTGAAAGGTGGTTAATAGTGAAATTAAATCACTTGGTATAAATTATGTAGAGTAGGTTCTGTCTGGTAGTGCGTTTACTAGGGTTTCATGTAGAGTGTATGATTTTTCTTACCGGTGTGAATATTATGTGTGTTTATACTATCGAAACTAGTTTGGTTGGAATATCAGATGATAGATATAAATGTAAACATTGTTTGTATTGGAAATGAATATAATCTCTTTTATGGCGTGTATTAGTGTGTAGATGAAAGTGTAAATAATGTGATGAAATCCTAAACATGGCAAGGAAACTGTGTGGTGTTAAGAAATTTAATATATAAGTTAATAATTATGATTATATATTAAGAAGGTTTTGTGTAATTTAATGGAAGAGTAATATTATAGATGATTTGGTTTTGGTTTAGTGGTATGTATATGAGGTTGAGTGTGTTAGATGAATTACTGACGTAGTACTGTATGGGATAATTAAGAGAATAATAGGATTTGAGTATTGGTGTGTCTGAAGGGAAGAATTGTGAATTTGGTCAAGTGAGAAGAATGGTTCATGAGTAGTTAATGAATGGTATTGACATTTTTGTTAGTAAGAGGAGAATATATTGTAGGATTGGATACATGGAATATTGGGAACTGGCTAAGTGAAAGATGGTACACATATATATTCTCTATCGGGTACTTTGTCGTAGGGTAGTGAGATTAAGCTCACTAGGTTTATGGATTTTTTGTCTGTGAATTGGTCTGTTATATCATATATTTAAGGATCTAAATAATAATGTTTTCTATTTATAAACAGAGTTTCTGTTATGAATATGTTTATAATGTACAATTTGTTAAATGAAACAATGAAAATTAATATTTATTATTTTCATTAATTGTAGTGGTAATGATACTACATCGAAGCTATATATTGTTCTTTGTATAAATAATATGTCTTATCTTATATAATAAAAAAATTTACAAAATATGGTTTAAATTTAATAAATGATCCTAGACTATTTAGGTAAATATATCAATATTTTAAATGGAAATCATTATTAGTTGTCATTTGTAATTATTTTGGTTAATAATTTCGTTTCAAACTTATTTTATAGAAGTTTATTTTCACGAAAATTGTTAATGAGTTTAGTATTTTTTTCGTATTTATTAATCACTTTTATTTCATAGTACGATATCTGATCATAATTGGGAATCTAAAGGCCTATATTTTTTATATAATAAATTTTCAAAAAAAATTAAGTAATATTATCTCGCATTACAAATATATATATATATAAATTGCATATAATATATATATATAATAAATATATATAATATATTATATATAATAATATATATATATATAATTAATAAACTATTATTTACTATATATATATACGCATATTGGAGATTAGTAGAATCGGAATTGGTGTGGGAAATCTGGGTATTGGGGAATAGAAATTTGGGAATTTGAAAACTACTGGTTAGCGGATCATGATGGGTCGGTATTAGGAAATTTTGGGATATCGTTCCATACTAATATATATTATATAATATAGTATATATATATTATATATATATAATATATTATTATATAATTATATATATATATATATTATATATAATATGAAAAAGTCATACAATATCAACTGATAGGTATGCGATAACAAAAGTGTCTATTAATATTTTCAATCAAATTATTTAAGTCATTATCTAGTTATAATATATCGTAATTTGGGTTGGAGCTTGATAGCTAAAACTTGTGCGTATATATATCTATTATGTCAATTATGTGAATCCTCTGTCTCTCTATTAACGCGAATACCGTCTTTTGTGAGTATCGTGGTTTTCCACTAAATTTTTTCTATTAATTGAGCATAAACTTGTTGTTATATTTTTTTTAATACACTATGTGATATGATCGCAGCTTCCCACAATTGTGTGCTTCCTGATATAGTTGTTGAGTGTTATTACGCTTTACAACACATATAGATAAACATCCTCAGAGTTTCTTACAATGATTAGCTTTTTAAATCATGTTAATTTATTTAATATTGTTAATTTTTTTATTAATATTCTTTTATTTTATCTTTTATTAAGTGGGTACTCGAGCCATATATATAATATAAGGACGGAGGAACTATAAAGAGGGGGGACGGAGTCCCCGTGTCCGCTGAGGCGAGAGACGACTGGACTATTATTTCAAATCTTTTGCATATTGTAAGTAATGGGTATTCTCCTTCAGTAAATAAAAACAAATTAAAAAAAAAACTTCATTGTATGGAGCATAGACCTAAATGCGACTTGAAATAAGATAAAAATGTATAACCATGGCGTACATTGTTCGTTTGAACATTTAATATATTATAATATCGTATTTTAGTAATAACAACTTTAATAAAGTGAGAAGTTTTATATATTATTATTATATATTTATATCTTATATATATATATATTATATATTATTATATATATATATATATATATATCTCTTATATATATATCTAATATATATTTATATTATATTATTATTAATTAAACATATTATTAATATATATATATATATAATATATATACTCGGAGAAAATGAGTATCTTAAATGTAAAATAATAACACAGGATATAACTGAAAAGTACTTTTAAAAAATCCATTTAAATAAATATAGACACAAATAGAGTTTTAATAAATGGTTTTATGCTCGGATAGCGCTGAATTTGGTTCGTATTATATATGCAACTTCACATATATACTTATACTGTTTATATCCTAGGTGTCCCTTTTCTCTTAAAGAGATTACATATATAAAAATTATATAATATTATTAATATATTATTTATATAATATATATTAATATATATATATATATATATTATATATATTTTATTAATATATTATATAATATATTATTAAATATAAATATATATTAATATATATATATAGATTATATATATAATATATATATATTTTATTTAATATATATATTATATATATATATATTATATATTTTTATGTGTGTGTGTGTGTGTGTCTACCTCCAGAGGATCTTAACAAAGACATACCATAATATTATTAAATATTTCGCTATATATTAATAATAAGGATTGATTATATAATCATTCATTTCTAGGGCATAATCTTGCAGACAATTCTTTCTTCATAGTATTTATGTGGCGCATTCTTTGGAATTTGCTTTCGAAGACAAACATGAATGGATGGAACTCAGGTTCAAACTATATTCCAATGTTTAATAAAATAAGCTACCTTTAATGATTTTAAATTTGAATCCGAGGTACAATGACTGGGAATGTTTGCATTTTAACTACATTTCCTCGCTGATCTTAGGATCTTTCTATCTTCACCTTAGAACTATTGGAAAATAATATGTGATGAATGTTTAATGATATTGTATAGGATATAGCCAGAATATAGGGATAATATTGAAGAGAAATGAATGAAGAGAATATGAATGATATATTAGAAGCGGTAATATTGATTTGTTGTATGTACTGAAAACCATAATAGTATGAAGTGAACGTATAGTTGAAAATGACCTGATCTGTTGATAATAGTGTGTAAATGTGTTGTACTGTGCAAGTGAGAAGGAGGGAAGAGGTGAGTATAGAAAGATTATGCCAATTCAAGGATATAGTAGTAACACTAGAATGGATAGAAGATTGTCAAGTAAATTTTTAATACGATTATATATTACTGAAGTTAGAGTTTAAGTTTGGTATTGCATGGTAATTGGTGCGCTGCAATTGGCAGTTTGATTATAAATTTCAAAGTATGTTGTGGTGCTCGAAGAATCTTGGCATATCTATATAGAATGATATAAAGTTGATAAAGAATAAACGGATTATTCTTGGACACCTTAATGACGTTTTGAATTGGTTGAGTGAGGGCTTCAGATTGATGTGTTGGTGATTTAAATGGTTAGATTGATATGATCAAATATGATAAATAAATGGGAGGTATGATATATATATATATATATATATATATTATATATATAATATAACAGGTTTCTAAATCTTCTTGCTAATTACTGATAATGGTAATCGGTGTGATTTTTTTTTGAGGAAAAGGTATGTGTGTAAGTAATTTTTTTTTTTAACAGAAGAGTATTCATGTAAACTAGAAGTATATCTTAAGGTAGAAAGGAAAGGTGGAAAATATTATGATTGATGTTATATGTTTTGGTGATGGAACAAGATGTTGGAATTATGTATGGTGAATGTATTAAATTTGAAAGTGAAGGGGGTTTTTATATGGATTATATGATATTAGTTTTATTTATAGTCAATTATAAGTTGTTGAGTAGGCTTTGATTGGGGATGAGTAGTGATAAGAGTGTAGTATTATGCTATGAAATAAGTGAATGTAGAGATAAGTAAGTGTGAAACAAGATATTAAGTAGTTAAAGTATTTTATAAGTAGATGACTTTGCCAAATAATCTGTTGAATGTGATAATAGGATTGTAGATTGAACAATATTTTAAGAAGGAAATTAGAAAGCGTGGTATGATTAGTTATAAGTTATCATATAGAGAGTTATGTAGGATTTTAAAGTAGGAATAGTAAGATAATGCAAACAGTTAGAGTATGATCCGAATAAGGTGACTCATTTAAAGAGATGAATAGGGTAATTTAAGTGGGATAAAAGTTCTTATTAGAGAAGAGGAAAGGTTAAGTAATTAGAGAAAGGTGAATTGCTTTGATATGGATAGGGATTGGTGCTTTACGTAACTGAGAAATGGGAAGTGAGGTATAGTATGTAGAGGGATAATATTCGTTTTTATTGAATAAATTGATATAGAATAATACAATGTATCGATTAAAAAATTGATGAATATATTCTTTAGATCGACCAATGCGAATCGACTCTACGTATCTTATAACATATATAATAACTATATATATTACATATATATATATATATATTATATATATATATTATATTTTTTATATTATTAATAATTATATATAAATAATATTTATTATATATATATATATATATATATATATATCATATATATATATTATTTACTAATGTGCCATTAGAATTTAGATTTGCAAAACAGATAAATATTTCAATCTGAAAAATGATTTATAAATGTTATTATATATATCTATATACTGTATATTTTAAAAATATTGATAATTTAAATTTATTTTGGAATAATAAAACAATTTCATTATTATTTGGGCAGCTTCACAGTTCTCATTATATTTTATGTTTTAAATATATGATATAAGTAATAATTTAAATTTATATATATTAATAATTTATATATTATATTATATATATATTTATATATATATATATTATAATATATATATTATATATATTATATATCTTATATTATATATTATATATATTAATATAATGTAATAATATAATATATTATATATTAATTAATATAATATAATGTTGTAAATTTATAATACTATATATCATAAATATATATCTATTATTTATAGTACATAACTAATATTATAAATTATAACTAATATATATATATTATATTAATTATTATATTATATTAATATTAAGAAGTTGAAATTACAATAATTATTTTTAATGTCTGCAAGTATTGAAGATGTCAGCGTATGTTTGTAAAAGAAAAGAAGTAAAACAAAATTATTTATAAGTATAGATTTTTTTATCCTTACTTGGAGGATAATTATTATCAATTTATTTTATTATACTATTAATATATATTTATATATCTATAGTACTATAATTGTGCTTTAGAATGTTATATAACATTTAATTATTATGTTATAATTTTATTATCTATAATAAAGAATGGAATAATATAAGGAGTATATATTAATTTTAATCTACTATTATATCTTATTTTATTTATTTTTATTTTTTTTTTATTTTATTTTTTTATATTTTATATTATATTTTTTTTTTTTTTTTTTTTTTTTATTTTATAGCTTATATACAATAATAATATTCTATTAATTATAATATAGATAATTATGATTATATCAAATATATATTCATATTTTCTATGTAAACAATTATTTACCTACTATATATATATTCATATTATATATTATATTTACTACGGGGCGTATGAGCTATCGAATTACGGGGTATAGAACCAGATTAAAGTAATTTATCATATAATCTATCTATATATATAGTACTTGCCCATGATTGGAAGTAAAAATTAATTTATACTATTTTAAAGTTTTTTTTGTTTTGTGGATAAAAGCTATCGCTTATAAAATATTTGGGGCAATATTTGGCATAGTAGCTAGTAATGCTATATTATAGTGGGGGTATGGGTATAGATTTAGATCTCTGACGCTTGCGATAAGACGGGATTTGGCGATTGTGGGAATGTTGCATGAGAATTGTGTCTGTGGATAATTTTAGGTTTGACCTAGAATCTGATTTGCATGTGGATCTTACTGTCTATTTCATATATAGTTTTGAGTCAGGTATAGTGGTCTCTCTATAGTTACCATATCTTATTATTATATTTTATATATATTATATACTATGGAGAGATTATATTATAATATATATATAATATATATATATATAATAATATATATATATACGTATTAACGATATATAGGGTGATAGTAATAGGAGGTGGGCGGGCAATTTTAACTTTAGAGAGAAACATAAAGCGCAAAGTGGAAAAGACTTAGTCGCAGCGAATAGCGCGCATTTTTGCAAAAATTTTAGATACCGACAAGGGTGTCAAGCCAATTTCGATAAACTGTTCATTTGACAGACTTACTTCAAGTAGCGTAAAAGATATAGAAGTATAGGTTGAGAATTAAGATGAATTATTTTTAGAAAAATTTGAAAGATGCAATAGATAGATTGAGAGCAATGAAATAGATTTTATCTTTTCATTATCTGTGATCATTCTCTCGTCTCTCTGTGTGATAGGTTATATTTTGTCGATAAGATAATCAATTTTTTCCAATTGCTTGATGCATGGCTAACTTTTGTCTTAAATCTAGAGCTTTGACTAAAAAACAGTGCTCCAAGGCATGGGAGCTAGGTAATGGGTTATTTATAACATCAGGAAGACTCTGGTAATTGCGAGGAAACAGGTCCTAGAGGGTATGGGGTGACTTTCTCGGGGCAGGATCAGCTTTATTAAGATTTGTCAACTGGTTTCTTCAGAGGTGTTTTGCTGGCTTGGGCTCATTTCTGAAATATTGAATGAGAATTGGGATGAGGAGGAGATTTTTATCTTTGTCAATCGATGTCATTTAAATCTGATAGATTAGTGTAATTGTGAATATCTATATATATATATATATATATAATCTTTATATTATATATATAATATTATATATCATATATATATATAGTACGGTTTATAATATATAGTTATATACTCACCTATAATATATAATATATATATGTTAGTTATTATATATATATATATTTATAGTATCTATATATATATATATATATTATATATTTATCTATATATATATATACTATATATATATACTTACCTATATATATATATATGATATATATTCATATATATATATATATTTATATATTATTATATATATATATATATATTATTTATTATTTTATATATATTATATATATATATATATTATACTATGTATATATATATATATATATATATTATATATAATATACGTGGTATATATATATATTATATAGTGCTGTTGGAGTTGTTATAGATTATTATATATATACTATATATAATATATACTATGTAATTTATATTTCCTAACTATTTAGTAAAATAAATAGTCATTGATATAAGGATTTTAAGTATATAGTATTTAAGTTATATATAACAATATATTATATATATATGTAGTGGGTAGGTTATATATCTGAGACTCCATACAAATGGGGGAATATAGTATATTTTTATTATTTTTATAAAGGTGATTGTCTATGTTTATACATCAAAATGTAATAGATGAAGAAAATGAAATCACATTAATAATAATAAAAATCTTTTACGCATTATCTGTCGTAGTTATGTAATTTCTATTTATCAAGAGATGCTTAAGAAGTTTGGGTTCTAAATTTAAATAATCATAAATTGGGTATTTGAGTAACTCAGTATATACAGTATTGCAAGTGGTGCTTATATGTGGGACGAGGTAGATGGGGGATGCATAATTAACCCTTTATTATCGCTTAGATCCTGGTCTTATGAGCAGATTGGTATTTCTTACTTTATTTTCTAGTTTATTATAGAGTTTTGAGTGAGGGATGAGGGTGTTGCATTGAATATTATTTTTCAAGATACATAGCAAACTCAAAAGTTAAAAAATATTTTGCTATTGAGTTTGGTTCTTTAGCAAGTAGTTTGACTAAGTTTTGGCAATAGTTTTAAATTTTTCCAAATTGTTGATTTCCCCGAGCTTGTCCTTGAGGAGGAAGATTAGGCCATAGGGATATATCATAGAGCATTCTTTCTTTTATGGAAATATAAGCTGAAGCATTGAGTATATTGTTCGGTGTTAGTGTAATTAAGTAAAGTATATATCTTATCAGTTATATTTAAATATGGATATAAGGTTTCACCCAGTGTAACAATAATTCATATCCATGGATAATATCAGGTTTTAAGTCTTGTTATATTTAGTTACGTTAGTTTGCCAGCGAGTAACACTGGTGTTTTAAGCTTTGTTCACTCCTTCTTAATTCTCGACAGTTTAGATTTTTCCTTGTTTTGTGATATCACAATTTCTGTTGCTTTGTAAGTGTTTATATAATGGATCTGGCATAGAAGGACCAGCCGAAGACTTGAAACTATTCCTATTAGAAAGTACAATATATTTATGTTAAGAAATGAAGGATATGTTCAGTTAGGCTATGTATATGTTTTTAGCAGATTTCTAGCTGGAGCTATTTGTTGACTGATAATTCTGTGTCACTAATTTGCTTCCAGTCTTCTACGCTCAGTACCATATTCTAAGGTAAATACATGTTTATTCTTCGGTATACCACGTTTTTGCATGAAAAATAAGAACTTCTGATAAGGTGCCAATGATTTGCAGGTTATCTGTGTAATGCGCAACCTGAAGATAAGAAATTTAATTATTAAATATTAGTTTACAAAGAGCAAAAATTAGCATACTTTTTTTTCAGAGTATAAGTTATTATTTCATATTCTCTTGATTCTTTTCTTTATTTATCTGATTTATTTCTTCTTCATTTGTAATATTTTGTTGATGTATATTACGTAATTAGTGTGGCTAGGACTGTGACTTCGGTTCTTACATAAGAAACTCTTACAGGCAAGCAACAGACCTTTCTCCATATTCTCAAGACTAATGAAATATCATTGAATGGTACACCGAAATCTACTGTATCCCCCAGTATAGTCTGTACTTGCTGTTATGACTAATGGACTATGAAATAAAGTGTTGTTAAACAGCCCTTTACCTTATGCTATGACATAAAAGATCCTCATCAATTTTCATTTGGAGGGGGGTGGAATGGAGGAGTTCAGGTAGGAAGATTCTACAGAACTCAGACTTCACAAGTGAATAGGCCAGTAGTATGTAAAGGTATTTAGATATAGGAAACAAAATAATTTTTTTCAGAAATGATATTAATGAAAAATGAAATTGGTGATATTCAAATTCGAAAACTTTTGATATGGGCTGATTCATAAAAAGTACTGTATATAATTTCATCAATTTATTTTTCACAGTTAGTATTTAATATGACACTTAATTATAAAGCAATCCAAAGATACTAGTGGGTCATACTATTTGCGGGGCCGGCGGATTGCCGCATGGCGTTATCGGTCCAGGACGATGTTTTTTTACGTATGATGAACATTAACATATCTTAAAAGTATTAAATCTGCCACAATAAAACCCCTTAGATTATAAAACCCTTGGACATGTTAAATTGGGAATATTAGTTAATTTATATATATTATATATATATATATATATATGGGGTAATAATATATATAGTATATATATATATAATTATTATATATATATTATTATATAATATATTATAATATATTAATATTATTATATATATATTTATAATAGTATATATATAGTATTTGTAATATATAATATTATATATATTATATATATATTTATATATATTATATATTATTTATTTATATATATATATATATATATATATAATGTATATATATTATTATATTAATATATTATTAATTTAGTTATATTATATTCTATATATTATATATAGATAGTTTATATTAATATATATATATATATATATATTATTATATTATATAATTACTATAATATATAAGTTTATAATATATTTTATAATATATATATATTTATATATATATATATATATTTATATATTATTATATATTATATATTTTATATATATATATATATAATATATAATATATTATTATTAATATATATAATATATTATATATATTATATAAGTATTTATATATTATAATATAATATATATATATTAATATATATATATATTAAATTTGTTAATCTAGTTTTATGTGATTTTGGCAAAAGGAGTATGTAGGGTTTAATAGGGGAAGTCTTATGGAAAGGTGTAGTGATTTTGGTGTTGGTGTAGGCTTCTGAATGAATCAAAGGTATATATGTATTACGATAGTGAGGCGTGTGTTAGAATAAATATGTCAAAGGTTGATTGGTTTAGTATTAATGCGGGAGTTGGGAGGGTTTAGTGTTTGTTTCCTTGGTTATGTATTGTATAATGATGGGGTTATGAAAGAATTTGAGGTGGGGTGGCGTCAGAAAATGGTGTTAGAATGATGGAGAAATGAGATGAGTGGAGGGTGCCTACTATTATATGCGGATGATTTGGTTTTTGTGGCGATTCTGAGAAAAGTTTGAGAGATTGGTAGAGAGATTTGAGGGTTTGTAAAAGGAGGGGTTTGAAATATAAGGTAGATAGAGTAAGGTATATGTGTTGTGAAGTGAGGATCTATGTTGAAGTTATTTAGATGGTGAGCAGATGAACAAGTGTTCAAGTTTTTAAATATTGGTATGTGTTGGATGAGAAGGAACGAGATGATGCATAGGATGTAGTATGAGTTAAGTTGATGATGAGGGAAGGTTGCTGGGTCATAATAAATCGTATGGTGAATTGTAAGGATAAGTTTGAAGTGGTAGGGTTACATTGAGGATATAGTTGTTTAACGTGGTGTTAGGTTGTAATTGTAGTGAGACTAGGTTCTAGATAGAGAAGAAGTATATATATAGATCAAGTTTCATTTGTGTTTAAGATGGTCTTACTAATCTGGGGATGCCTAGGTGTGAGAGAATTGATAATTGAGGAATGAACGTATTTGTAGTTTTGTGTGGTGTGAAGGGTAAATGAGAGAATAAATGAAGTATGACTTGAGATGGTTTTGGGATATTGATGGAAAGCTGAATGATAGTCGTTGTTTACGCGATGTATAATGGTTAGTGTGCCTGGGAAGGGCGGTAGGAGACCAAGAGAAGTGGTTAGAGTCGTGAATCAAATGTTATCAGAAGGAGAGATCGAGTTTGGCCAGAGCAGAATAAGGTATAATAGTATGAATGGAGGGGTTTATGTATGGGATGAGTGTGACCCCCTGGGGCAGGGATGATCCCTTACATTGACGATTTACATGTGAGGGTCCATCGCAGTCACGTGAAAGCTCTAGGGGTGGTTTGTCTTTGTCTTGTGCGAGTTTATACGTTAATGGTAAAAAGAGGGAGGAGGGGGGAAGGCTATATGGGTTTCCTTGATTTTGTTCATATTGACCCTTTTACTGCTTTCTTCCGGATGCAATCGTATGTCTCCATATACTAAGGGATACTGTGGGGAGGAGAGTGGGAAGAAGATAGAAATAATATAAAAATATAAAATAAATGAATTAAAAAAAAAAATTATCACATTTAAGTAAAAGAGTTACAATTATAAAATTAGATTGATAGAAATGAATATATAAACACCAACTATATAATATCTGATCCTCTTATATATTATAATATAGCCTTATATATATAGCTGATAATTTATTATAATTATACATTCAGATAATGTATGGTATTATTTAGTATATTACTAGTTAATATATTATACCGTATAAAATATGAACTATATAGTTCTTCATGATTTTTAAGATGTTTTTAAGATCTTTCAACTTTGTAGTATATAGTATACATACTATATTATTAGTGAATATATAAATAATATAGAAGGCAATAGGAGTATTTACATATATACTATTACAAAAATAGTATAGTATAGCTATAGGTAATAAGAAGGTAAGGTAACGGTAACAACGAGTGATTATTTGAGTTCCAATATTCACACAATTTTCATCAGAGAACAAGACACATCTTGTGTTACGAGGGCTACGCTGTGGTGGAGATGCGAGCGGGTAATTTCTCTCGGCACCGCCTTGTAAATACCCTTATAGAAAAGAGATAGGACGCACACGTCACGACAGCAAGAGAAAGGGGGTCAACAAGGGAGTCAGAAAGTATGGCACAGTTTATAGCCTCTTTGCCTTAGCTTCTAACTCATCCAAAAGGAGGGTGAAACCTCGGATAACTCAAGTGCCCAAATCGTGGGAACAAGTATTCTATACTGGGCGCGAATTATGACCTTATGATAACTGGAGTATCTGAGCGAAGAAAAAAATTCAATCCATTCGTCTGAACAGAATTCCTAGCTTTTTGAGGCCATTTTAGCAAGCCGATGTGATGTGAGGTCTCCGACAATTCACTATTTTATGTTTTAGTCCCTAGAATGTATTGTTTGTTACGGGTAAGAACATTAGAGGTGTCAAACTTTGAAGTAGTAAGTTGGGAGGGACTGATTTAGAGGAGGGAGATAATGAAGAAGATGAAGATATTTTCAAAGAGTTGAACTACACAAGATTACGGTTACCCCACTGAGAAATTCCGACAAAATCGGCAAGAATTGAATCAGTAAAAGCTGTGAAGAAGAGAGGCAACTCTAGGTACAAAAGAGGGAGCGATTAGAAATTAGTGAACGAATGGAGAGTTGAGTCATACACATAAGAGAAGAATTAATGAGTAAGTGCTAGCAAGAAGAAAGGTTAGGAAAAAAAATTTAGGTAATAAATTTGGAGATCAACTAGTTTGCCAGAGTAAATCTAGATAATTAAAGATTCTGAAAAGGTGTTGTGGTTTAAATAAATATTTTATGCTTGATATATACTTTTATTAGATTAATAATATTATATTTATATTCTTATAGGGATATTATTGTATTGAAGCCATCAACATCCTCCTTATAAAGTATCAAAAAATTTGTTTTTAATTTAATTTATTACAATATTTATCTATGGTTCCTTAATATGAAAAGGAGTATTATTGGTATAGAATATTGTATTTGTGTTTTCTCAGTCTTGTTTACTTAATTGGAGATATGTATTTCTATTTATGTGTATTTCTGTTTTAGATTATTATTTATTTGCTATTTATTATTTATTATTTTAAATTTGTCTGTTTTTAAGTAAATTTAACTTTGTACCTTTGATCAAATTAACTTTTAGGAAATCAAGTTTAAACATTTTGTAGCTCTCAGTAGGATTTAAATGAATTAATTGAATGTGTATAAAATTTTTGATTGTTTAAACATTATAGTCGTTAAAATGATTTTTCCTTTTAAGTAGATAGAGTTACTTCGAATCTAACATTGGCTGGCAAAAAATTATCTTGAATACTTTTTGAGTAGAGTCTTCAGTTTTTCGTTTCTTCTTTCACAGTTAGTCTTTACGAACTCTTCTTGCTTGTAAAAAAAATCTCTTTCTGACTTTCTTTCCCCGATCCTCTGGTTCACTGCTTCAAAGCTGGTATGAAGTTCGAATTATATAATAATATTGAGAGAGCAAGGTTGGGCAATTACGCGTTGAAGCGTTAACCGTTATATTACCTGTTTATTTTTTTCGTTAACTTTAAACGCTTTTCGTTAATTTCGAAAAAAGTAACGGACTATTATCGAGTTAAATTTTCATTACCATGGTTAATGTTACTTGTTAATTTACCGAGTTATAAATATTTTGTTATCAGATTTTAATTGTATTTAGTTAGAATTTTGATAATTTATTTTTTCGTAATTCAGTGTAAAGTCAAAATGGTGATTTATTTCTTCACGGAGGCTTTAATTATGATGTTATCTCATTTCTTATTGGTTCGTGAAGAAAGAGATAGTGATGTTGCCGTTCAATTGAGTCTTAATTTTTGTTTAGTATTGATTCGCTTTTTTGCGACTAGTGAAAAATATTAAGAACTGGCCTAATAAGCGTTGTAATTATAAAATGATACATAGCTTTTTATAAATTCTAAGTTTGACAATGTCTATTATTTTACGAATAATATTATTAATGTCCGTAAAAGAATGTCAGTTTCAATGCTTTTTAAAGCGTAATATAAAATCGGAAAGCAATATAAAGATTAAAGGTATTGAAGAGTATTTTCGCTACATCTGGTTCAAATTTTCCCTTCGTTATAGGGATACCATAGAAATCATTTCTCCCCGAAAGTTGGTAACGATTCCGGAGTATGGAAAGGGAAGGGAATGTTAATGTCTGTGTTTACTTGAGGTTAATGGGGTAGCGCCATAGGAAGAAATCGATGGCCGTTAAGTCCGGAGGGGGGGCTATATATAGATGGCTTGGTGTCTGAAATTATGAACACGATCTGGGAGTAAGTCGTTAACCACGCTGCATTGGTGACTCAATGTGGAGGGGCTGCATTGCCTGCATATAAGTTTACCGCTTCTCTTAATATTGTAAAAAGAGTCATTATTGTCATATGAGAATTGCGACCCCCTGTTTGGTTGCTTCTGCGAAAGAAGGTCCGAAAGATGGCATAGGATATGGGAGAAAAGTGTACGCTTGGGAATCACGTTGTGTTTACCAGTATGGATTTTAGATCCCATACGAACATGTTATGGGCATTCACCTTACCCGAGATAGAAGGGTAGGACTCCATGTAAACACTTATACATTAGAAGGTCATGTCTCGACTCATGCACAGGCAAGGATAAGCCGTAGAGTTATAGTATCGGCTTTAAAGCATGTAAGAATGCAACCGGTATGCACAGCATGTGTAATACGTTTCCTTACATTCCCAACACCGTCGTTTTTTTGGCCCTTGTTCTTGCTTGCTCGCCCTCGACGTGAAGTTTCTTGGCTATATGAGATAACGAACCTGATACGGTCACATGCGTGTACGTATGTTGGGCGTTGTATTTTTGCTTTACAAGACATCATTAGTTGCAAATTGCCTATACATCGGCAAATGTTTTTTGCCACATGGAGGATACCATTGAAAGTAAAACGGGGAAAAAATCCGCAACGGGGGTTTGTAAAAAATAAAAATCGTAATTACAGGATTACTTGAATTGTGAACCGAAAGCTTTTAGGGCCTCCAGGCTCGGCATTATAGTGTGTGAGACGCAGCGAACTTAGAAGAAACTATCATATGATGGCGCATGAGGTATTCGACTATAGGATTGTTTCTGGCGGCTTGATATTCGAAATATGAATTATATAATTTGATGTATGATATGATGTGGATATTGTATATTTGCTGTTATAATAAAGATTGAATGAAATAATGCAAAAGAACTATTGAGTATTAATTTAATAACACGCTTGAACTTACAGTTAAGGAGTGCGCTTATAAATAATAATAAAAGAAAACATTGATTTCCATTGGGCACATACATCAACTGACAATGATATATCATAAATGAATAGATGATGGAAGAACCAGTTCCTTCCAGTGATACGTTAACATTATTGAAGTGTTCAAAGATATTAACAAGATAGGCCAATTTAAGCAAATTCTCACTTTTTGTTAAGAGATTAAAATTAAGACGTTAATTTCATTACTGCTCCACTTGAGATATATCTGCAGTATTGTCAGATATGGACTCTGACTTACGTTAATTATAAATATTTTTAAGTTATATATATATCTATAATTATATAATATATAATTAACTGGTTTTGTCTTAATTAGTAAATTTTTTGTAGACTTTTTGGTAGATTTATCAGTTTTCGTAACATAATTAAAATTTTGGATTTTATATAAAATGAACTTACTTTTTTTCCTTTTTTGACTTCAAATTGATTTTATTTTTAAATTCATTTTATTTAATTTTTTAGTTTATTTCCAACGTCAATATTTATTATTTGTGTCAACTCGTGTTGATATATATATTATATTATTAGATTGTGGAAAAAGAATAAGTAAAAAATTAATTTCGGTCATGTCATGTAACAATTGCCTTAAACTCTTATTATTGGTTTCTTGATCGATCCATAAACTCAAGACTCAATAAAAGTGATGACTTTCATGATTTCTAAAATCTCCATAGGAATATTTCAACATATCTCTCGCCATGGCAAGCCGATCGGTTTTTTCGTGTCAGGAATTTAGAAAAATCTCTCAATCACTCTGTGTATTCTAAAATCATACGTTAGTATCGCTTGTGTCTAATCGTAGATAATATCAAGGTCATTTCCAACTTACCTCAATGTCAACTGATGGCAAATAAAGGATAGAACCTTTACGATCATTCTTGGATTCCGGCTTGCTTTATACATACCAGTCCATGCCTTGTTCTTCAATAAAATTATGTCATGTTTGAAGAGTATGTAATTGTTTAGCACTCAACTGTTCTAGTAATATAAGTAATGTTGTAAGGGTAGTAGTATTGTTGAAAGGTTAGCTTAAGAATTAGTCTTACAATAGTATAAAATGTGCGGCAGCAGCAAAAGTTTACTAAATGTTAGCTTAAGAATTAGTCTTACAATAGTATAAAATGTACGGCAGCAGCAAAAGTTTACTAAATATTAATATTCATATCATTAGATTCATGTTTTCTTTAAATAGATGAAGAATTGCAATACACTTTGGCTGAATTATTTTTTGCTGGCACTGAAACGACTTCCTCCATGTTCCGTTGGCTAATTTTGTTTATTGCCAAATATCCAAAAGTGCAAAAGAAAATGCAACTAGAGATTGACACCGTCTTGTCCAAAGAAAGACTCCCATCGTTCTCCGATAAAGAAAAGTAAGTTAATTTTATATATGATTAAATTCATCTTTTGATTGCTTAAAGAAACAACTTATAAATAGTCTTTTTTTATCATAGTTAATTTGTTAATTCAAAACAATCAAAATAGTAATGAAGCACATAAATTGGCATTTGAAGCAAACCACTATGAAATATTATTAGTTATTTTATATCTTTGACATAAAGATTGATTTACACACAAGCAGTTATTTATGAAGTATTAAGAATGGTCCCAGTTGGACCCTTTTCCCTTTACCACAGAGCATCGCAAAATATGTCTGTTAGTGGGTATGATATACCCAAGGTATGTATAAATTTAACTATGTTTCTAAAGTTTATTAAAAAAAAATAATAATAATCGTAATATTTTTTTATTCTAATTATTTGTTGTTAAAAAATATAATTAATTTATTACATTGAACAATTATTTTTTTTATTAAGGGTACATTTTTAATCTCCTCGATATTTTCGTGCCATTTTGACCCGGACTATTGGGAAAATCCTTCTGAATTCAATCCAGAAAGATTCATAACTCCAGAAGGGAAATTAGATGTTAATAAAGATGGTTTTGTGGCTTTTTCAACAGGTGCATTACATAAATACGCTCAAGGACCCTGGGGGGACGATCGAAAAGCTCGAACGGATCGCTTGCGTTTTGATGGTACAACAGGGTGCTTGTGTGGAAGCACCATAATGCACCAGCATATCCAGTTTCGATCTCAATAGCACTAATAGAACGTAAAGGACTTGCATAGGCACCCAAATTCTGACAAAGCGTAACAAGGGTCAAGCGTCCATGAACAAATGTTGTTAGGTGTTTAATATGCCGTGCATATTTTAAATTGTCACTCTAGGATGAGCCCTTGGAAATTTACCCTGTTGGAAGTTACAACATATGGGCGCGACCATATAACTGTTAAGGTTCTCTGGGAAGAATGCAAGCTCCGATTCGCCTTTTTCCTTAAAAAAGCCTCTGAGGTTGGTGGGAGAAAAAAATGGAAGCCTGGACTAGCCATTAAATATTTTTCTAATAGTATTAATTCCTTTCGAAAAGGCAGCTGCACCCGAGTATAGTAAGTCCGACTCTAGGAAAAAATAGCAGTCCGGGAAACGTAACATATTATCATTGAATCAGAGCAATTAGTAGCACTTAAAACACTACCGGCGGAACGCTTTCAGAGTAAATTGCTTCAGAAATAGAAGAGACCACCCTGAATATCGATTTTGAAAAGAAACGCATTTGATAAAAAGGATTACCGCGAAACCACATCAAGGGAGCTTTAAGGGAGAATCCCATTCTCCATTGTTTGTGTTCTAAAGCGCTTCTTCAAGGTCAAAAAAAGACCACCAAATACCGCCACCAGTTAGGAAGCTGGATATGGTCTCTAATTTTACCAAGTCCGCTAGTTCGACAATTCGCGGAAAACAAAATTGAAGTTTGAGAAAGCTGCGCCTCTCCAGAACAGGGATAACGCCAGAAAACCATTCTCATTACTTACAAGTGACATCAGCGAAATTGGTCTCTTGGTCTGCAATCTTCGGATTTTCATTGGTATAGAATACAAAGCTTATATCCAAATAAGCGAAAAGAAATCGATCCAATTCTTATATAAATACAAATGAAAATCTACGCCGAGGATGGAATAGACGGAGCATATGTAAAAAAATCATGTTGGACCAAGCGCACACGCCTTTGCTATTGCCCAATGCATTTGATACTCGCAAGTGTAAAAATACTGGTGGTATTCTTATTCTCTTTCAGCTATTGAAAGTCAGATGCTGTCTTGTCCCAGTCGTTTGATAAAGCTAGTAGACGAATTGACCCTACGGCTAGCAAAGCAATACCTACGCATTCGCTACCACCGCCAACTGAATCGTATCATAAATTCAAAGCCCATAACTGAGATGCTGTGTGGAAGAATCCATTTGTGACGACTGAGTTTTTCTGTGTAAACTTCCACACTAAGGTTAAGGGATTGAGTTACTAGTATATTAAGTTCGAAAATATTGTTATTACCGTGTGAGATCTAATTCGCGTATCTCCTCGGCAGCTTTAAAATAATCATGTGTTTAGTACGGCTTTTTATTCTTAGTTTTCTTCTCTCTCTGTGGTTGTGCCACTCTTGACACCAAGGGGTGCCGACCGCCTGCCTGAGGAAAATGATCGGTGAATGCAAGCTTCCGCTGCCGAGTATGACTACTTTCTAAAACGTAAAGCAATCATCAACATCCGAAACTATTATAAAATGAGAAAGTGATAGCTGGTCCCTGATAAAAAGGCCACTCGTCGCTCATCAATAAGCCAGCTCAGATTGGTTTTATTGGCTCACCAACTCGTTTATGCTATGGGAATATCGTGCCGTTAAATAATCAAAGCGGGACAGGGTAAAACGACCATAAGAATGGAGCAAAAGAAAAGAATGTCATACACAGAAAAATTGTGGTACTAAACTTTCAAGGTTGGATCTGTCTTAAGGCCTCCCAGGGAAAGGGTTTAGGAATCTAAAAATTTTGAGACTTAGGATAATACAGAGTCACCCTAAGGGCGGAGGTTAAGTCACCTTAGATTATAAAAACCAGCAGGGAGGCTGATTTAAAAATCTTTAGTCGCCATTAGTAAATTCACACTATGATAAGGTAAGTTAACATATGAAGTCGATATAAGTTAATCTCTGCGCGACGCATAAGTTTGGTGAGATGACTGTAATAGGATAGATTCTGAATGATATTCCGCCTCCCCTACCATTGTCACCCCTTTCTATAGAAGTTAACGGCGATTATATTCAGATGGTAAAAAGTCACGATACAATCGGTATTCGTGAAAACATACACTTGTGACAAGTTATATTAAACAATTCTTCGAATAGTAAAGCCCGACAATTCCATTGAAGGAAATAATCGATGGATTATAATATATATGTGTCTATTAGAACAATTTCTCTATTGACTGAGGGAATGTTAGGGTCGTTGAAGGAGTTGCAACTGAGGTCTCGGAGAGAAAAAACCTGCATTGTATACACCAAGATTTATTTATACGTCTTTCAGGAGAGTTTTTCAGATATTTGGTGAAAAGCTTCACCATGAATGCAGTAAGGGTTGAATCAACCCGAATCAACTTTTTGGGGTCTTGGTTATTAATAGAAGAGGCATTCTAAGCTCATTATTTATTATGAGAGCAGTTTTCAGATCTCTTGCAAGCAATTCAAAGTGGGGCTGGATGTTTCCAGAAAAAGGAGAATGTGATTCAGAAGGTATTGTTCTTTTGTGAATATTGGGGTACTACATCGAGTTCCAATGATGGTTATTCGTGAATTGCAAGTTCAATTCTGAGAATTTTCCAGTACTCATCTATCGGTTTTTGAAAATGGTAGTTTGATGGAAATGGACTCTCTTCCATTTTCATTGCCTCCATCGAGACCCATTAAACGTTTCATAGACCGTTTCACGTTACGTGAACAGTTTTCCATTCACTTTTCTCGAATGCAGGAAGCATTAGAAGAGAATGGGTATGCATCAAGCTCCATTTTGGACTTTATCCAACCTCATATCACAACTGTTGCTAGGGCGGCTATAAAGAAACTGGGAGTTTGAAATTATAAGAAAAACAGAGGAACCACTTCAAAGAGAATCTTTTACTATATTGGTATAGTTTCATTAGTTTGGAATAATCTTCATTCTTTTATCCTTTGCATTGCTCAGAAGTAGACTTATGCGAGGTCTCTTCTGTAGTTCATTTTTTACATCTGATTACTTGTAGTTTAAGAATTCTGGGCTCTATTTAGCGATAATCTACTTGCAGTACTATCTTTTCTGTGTGTTTTAAAACATCTTACCAGTGTTATAATATGAGCGATAATCTTGTGTGTTTTGACCGTCTCTGCTAATTGTTGAACGCAGTTTTTCTATCTTGCAGAAGGTCCAAATTATTGAAATTATTTCTATCATTTACTGTTGAGTTATGCTCAGATAAAGGCTTGTTGATGCCTTTGACGAATGTTTGAATCAAGGGCTGCGTTTTGTCTCTTTAAGTTGTAGAGGGCATACAGTATACTGTTGCAGTACTTGCCTGGATTATATTTAAGAATGAGTTTCATTAGAAGGGTTGTGTGGAATAACACGTGAAGTGGGTACTTAATTGGCGTATAAGTGTTTGATGTCTGATATTTTCTTGAGCTGGGGATATAGCATCTCTCTCGCTCGATATTCAATCTCTAAAACCCCTCTTCAAACAGGTAATACGTATTGACAAAATATTTATTTCTTTTGTGTCTTTACAGTTTTTCGTTTGGTGTTTTTTAGGATTTTCCATCGAGTGTGAAATAAATTCTCCGAAGTTGGGCTAACGTCTCGTCCCCAACATATTCGGTATACCAAACCAGACATTAATCGGGTCGCGTAATATCGTTGCACACTTTTTACCTTTTGAGGTGATATTTTTTATAACGTCAGTAGTAAACGGTTGTTTCAAGTCCGCGAGGTCAAATTCTTAAATGTTGCGGGAATCTTCTCTGTTGAGTTCTTCCATAAATGACAGCGTTCTCATCCTCTGACGAGACAAAAATAGTCCTTAATGTTTCTAAATGTATCAGAGTATAAAATAGAAATCTCCAAGAACGTTAAGATGACAGAAGACTTTGATTCGGTGAGCAGCTGTTTACGATGAATGGAAACCATTTCCTCATCAATTGATGTAGGGGTCTTCAACTCCTAGCTTTCTTCGGAGCCCTACTGAGAGGATGGTTTCTGGCCAGAAGAGTTTTGAGCGGATCAATAGTAGTAAACATCGGAGAATGACATGTTCTGCTGACACTGGAGGTCTGGCAGGCGTAGAGTAACAATAGAGCTATTACGGGGCACCTTTACGGATGCCCGGGTGTGGCACCTCGGGTGTTGGGTTGGCTGTTCGACGAATCGGAATTCGCCAAAACTCAGTTTAAGGAGTACAGAATACAGTCGAAGTAATAAAGACGTTAGGCACTTACTGATAGATAAGTAAGTGTTTAACTCACGTTATTTGAAACTTATTCATTTAAAGATTTCCAGTAAAAAATTGACCACAAACTTTTCATGTAATACAGCATAGCATTAAAGCAAAAGATTATAAAATAAATAACAGGATGCACTGAAAAGCATATATTCATAAGAGGTAATCCTTCTCTCCACAGCAAGTCACAGTCCAGAGACCACACAATTACCCCGGACCACCCGCTAGTGGGTGTAGTTGGCCTCGAAGATGCCCCAAACTTTACGTGGACCGCCCATCCGATTACACACGACCTAAGTCTTGCGAGTTAAAGTCCGAATGTATCACCAAATGCAAAACAGCCTTCCTCATGGTTAGCCAAGTGCTCTGCGTTCCCACAATAGCGCCGTTCAGAGTGAGCATAAATGACTTTGTGTTTTTTCAACTTACCTGCATCCAACGAGGAAGTTGGGGTAACTTATAACGGCGTAAGATCATAGCCCAAGGGCTGTATGGAAAAGGGAGGGTTTTTTTTACAAAAAATTAAATTATTTATGGTGGAATTAAAAAAAAAAAAAAAAAAAAAAAAAAAAAAAAAAAAAAAAAAATCGCCTCTTCGCTCTAGACCTGAAGGCGTGGATATACCGTATTATCCCGCCACAGCCATCCCCAGAGACCCCCCAACACTACCGAGTAGCGACCGACTGGGGATATATTAATATAATAAATATATTAATTATATATATATATATATATAATATTATAATATAATTATTATTATATAGTATATAATAAAATATATAGTATATATATATATTATTAATTATAAATATATAATATATATATATTATATATATTGTTTTTCCTCATAAGAAGTGTTAATTTTTTTTTAATATCATATATATATATTTAATATTGTCCACTAAACTTTAAATAATAAACAAAATAAGACTTTACCATTACTTTTTCTTATTATATATTTCATTTAAAGGAAATTATAGTTACTGACCTATCCAATAATTAGGATGCGGCATAGGCGATAGCAGTGTCACAATTATCTTGGGTACTACCTAAAAATATATTTCCGTACGAATCTATTACTGAAAGGCTAAAAAAAGAAAGAACAAAATAATTGCTCTTAAAATTAAATGCTAGTGTAGATGTCCAAGTAATGGAATTAAACATAAAATTAGCTTAAATAGTAACTATGAACTATAAGGATATTTTTGGAGATGTAGGAAAATATAAGCTTGTATTTTCGTTAAAATGCGTGATATGGAGAACTGATGACCAAGTCACTAAGAAGTGGAGAGATGTAAATAAATTTATCGCATAATAAGCAAAATGAAGAGAAATAAAAGAAAAAAATGTTTCACGACCTTGCATTCGTATCTAGGATATACACAAGCTATGTACAGACTTTATATTATATATTGTATATGGAGCTCTGGAATGAAATCACGCATACCGGTATGTCTTGAACAGCATTTGCAAGACATATAATGGCTTGGAAAGTGATGGTTGAAAATAGTATGTAAGCAGGGATATGGATCTCATTTAGTTTTTGTATACAGTTGGGATAAAAAATGGTTAGAGCATGATTAAGAGGAAGTCTAAATGTGGGAAATACAACAGACATGTTATATATGTTGATAATTTGTTATGTGTTAATCTGAAGAGTTGAGAGATGGTAGTAGGGTTTGGGAGGTGGGTGTATAAGAAAGAAGAGTTTCAAATAATGTAGATAAGAGAAGTATTTTTTGACAAGAGAGTTCCACTATTTGGTTGAAATTTAGATAAGAGCAACCGGATCATTGTATCAGAGTTAAATATTCAGTATATCAATATATGAAAAAAGGAATGGATGGAAATGATTGCAGGTCTAGGTAGAAAAAGCTAATGGTAGGAGTGTTGGGCAATTAAATCATCGTGAATGTTAAAATGACGAGCTTGACAATAGGTTTTCTCATGAGAATTGTTACTTGATTAATGTAAGTTGTGAAAGTATGCTGGAATTAGAGTTAATCTAATACAATTTTTCATGTAACAATTTTGTGACAATGTGTGAGATGAATGATTAAATAAGGAATATAACGGCATTACAGTTTGTTAGTAAAAAAGGCGTTAAAAATAGAGATATATAACGAGTACTGGTTTTTGTAGTGAAATAGATGATGTAGTCGTTGGTTAAGGATGTATTAGCGGTGACTGTGCTGGGAACAACCGACTGGAAGCAAAAAAAAAAGTCATAAGTCAGAAAGATGCCTGAAGGGATAATGAGTTTTGGGAAATGCAGAAGTAGTTGAATAACAGAGTGAACATGGCGGGAAAGTGTGAGGGGTTATGTTGTGGCTTGCCCAGGACAAAACCCACATTACGAATACCACCGAGTGAGACTTGTCGATGATTTCCAGAAGCGACATTTATAAATATAAAGGCTTCTTTTGCGCGCTTGTTCTTACGTTCCGGCATGTAACACCTCACCAATCGGAATAGAAGGTAGTAAAAGTAAGTTTATTTATATATATAATTAATTATAATATATAGATATATAGAATATATTTATATATATATATATAATATATTATATATATATATATATATATATATTATATAATATATAGTTTACAAATAACACCACCGTTCACGGCAAGCCTAATCTAGGAGGGTGTAAAAATTATTATATAATAATATAATTATTTATATATATATATATATATATATAATATATATATATTATAATAATATATATAAATATATATATAAATTATAAATATATATACCGTAATATATATATAAATATATATATAATAATATTATATATATATATATATTAATATATATATATATATATATATTATATATATAATAGGCTGCAGGGGGGCACTTTTCCCCCCCCTAAATCTTACCGAAAAAAAATTACGAACTTATAGTTTGTCAGACGACGTTTTTAAAAGTTTTAGAAAAACTGAAAAAAATACATCAATCGATTGATAATGAAGTAGTAATACTAATTAATAACTTATTATAAACGTATTATATATT
The DNA here is from genome assembly GCA_015478945.1 of Trachelipus rathkii. Lineage (NCBI taxonomy): Eukaryota > Metazoa > Arthropoda > Malacostraca > Isopoda > Trachelipodidae > Trachelipus > Trachelipus rathkii. The sequence goes on from JABUQX010092972.1 coordinate 38,349, forward strand.
TTCTACAATTTTAACTGTGTCGTTTTCATATTGGCTTAAATTCAACTAGCTTTGTGCTTATACAGCTAACTTCTTCTGACATTATTCTCCGCTAACTCTCAGTATGTCTGATTAGCAATTGGCGGCTGCCAAAGCTGTTAAATCAATCACGGAAGTCGTACCCGTTGAATTCAGCTGCAGACAACACATCAAATTAAATAATTCAGATAAATAAAAGAAATATTACAGCAATTTTGAAAACCGTAATTTTCTGCGGAACCCATGACTTATCTTTAAAAGGTAAAGACCTGCATGAGAAATTTAGAAAACTGTATAAGCCTGCGAATAATGGTTAAGTGGAATTGTAAAACATATTCATAGGACAAAGTATATCCGTTACTGACAGTTCGTATGATTCAAATAGAACTGATCAATTGTGTGATGATTATCATAAAAACTTGTGTCGCTCTGTAAACAAAATTTTGTATCTACTCCCATATTGCAGATGAACTTCAAATCATTAATTCAGTACGAGGAAAATTTCATCAATGGTTTTTATTTAACCTGAACTCGATGAAGAATTTCCGGATTTATTATTGCATAAATGTGTACACTTCTAGAGATATTTTGGTTTTTAAACTTGTTTAAGTGAAATCTATACGTTTCAGGTACACAGCGCGCACATTATAAGGATAAAACAAGTTTGAAAAATATTCTGTAAAAATTAAAAGAATCGTTATGCAAACTGTTGTAAGCTTCAGATTTAATTGTCATTAATATCGCTAAACATTATTCCGACATTTGATAAATACTATATCCACAAATAAAACAAACTTTTGACACTAAACCTAAAAAGAAAATACTTCTCCCAACTGCCTAACTTTGCTGAAACCCGTATGCGACTCGAACGTATCAGATATGCATTTTTGAATCAAAATGATATAATATTGTGAAGCAACAAGCAACAATCAATTCCAAAGCATTTTAAGTTAGTCAAAGACCAACAAGAAAAACTTGATCAATAATTAGCGATTCTGCTCTTTATTCCCAATTATTACTGCGACGTCTTATTAGAACTTCACCACCTAGAAAGTATACAATCTCAACAAGCATAAAGCGAATATCCTGTCTGATAATTCCGGCTAATATTGAAGCGTCGTACTTGTGCCTTATCTTGACTCACTTTCAACCTCTTTAGAGACTAGATTTCAAAACAACGTGCCGGCATTTTATCTTTTTCATTTGCATCCTTTCTTATGTTAGGTGCTTTGAATCACCCTGTATAAGTTAAAATGTTTGCAAGATTTAAAGTGAACTAATTACCTGAATTCATCCGAACTATCTTATTTAATAAACATATATTTAATAAAAAAAGATAAAGCTTAAATTGAAAATTGAACTTAGCTGAAAGTTATTAACGGAAGCCCAAAAAAAACCCCCCTTTTTCCTCAAAATTCAAAAACCTTAAAAATAATATGCAATGCTGCTATCTGTTCACTCAGTACATTGGAAAGGTCTTCACACTCTTCGAAAGAAAAAAGACTGCGTCTAGCAATACAATATGAAACACAGCTAATGACTATGTAGAGTGGTATTCATAAAAATAGTAAATGAAAAATGAACGAATGAGCCAAATATTAATTCCAAATTCGTCATTAAATCCTAGCAGTTAATGACCTAGTTTAGATTTAATATAGTTACCCTCTGACTCTTAGTACTACCAACCACAATAAATATTACTTTACGTTCTCAAATATGTACTTTTTATATTCTTTATCACCTCATGACCCAATAGATTTGTTTTAATTACAACGTTGTTATACTTGTATTTGTTATTTATTAAAGCCGAAGCAACTTTTATTCATGTTATAAACCATAAATCAAACCTTGCTATCACAACACACCACACACACACACACACACAGTTTATATATATATATAGATATATATAATATAATATATATATATATAAATATAATATATATATATATATTATATATAGTATATATAATTATATATATATATATATATATATATATATATATATCACTCAATACCTTTGCCACTCCCCCTAATTGAAATCCTTCCTACGCCCATATATATATATATAATATATATATATAATAATATATTATAATATATAATATATATATATATATATATATATATATATTATATAATTATATAATATATATAATATATATACGAATATATAAATAATATATATATTATATATATAATATATATATATATATTATATATAATAATATAATAATATAAATATATATAATAATATTTTATAATATATATATAATATAATATTATTATAGATATATATATATTATTAGGTGACGGAACTAAATTTTCAGTTCGCCGGAACCGGATTAGCCAGAATCACAAAAAAAAATCCGGCCAGAAACCGGAATTTCTCATGAACTTTCCTTAACATAAATAAATTGGTAAAAAAAAATAATATATTTTATTATAACTTCAACATAAAATCTTATTTTTAGTACAACGCCACTTCATTAGCATATAAAAATCTATCATTGAAAGAAATCTGAAGTCAAAAATTTTAAGTAAAAGGATCTCTTGTGTATTTCTAGATCAGGGAACCATCAAAGAACAATAGATCCAATAGTCGTAATTAAGGATTTATGAGAGAGTTTCTATCCAAAAAATTGAGTATTCAAGAACACGAAAATCACAAGAAAATTATGAATTTTATCGCAACGAGTAAACCATCACTAGAGAGAGGATTCATAGAAACATTATGCCCATCTTCAAATCCAAAATGATTCTTAGTAGAAAATATTTATAGAGCAAATTATCCATTTTGAAATTTATCAGCAGTATTCAAGAAGTTATTTAAGGATGATCAGATATCATACTACAGATCATATAGAAGCTGAATGATTCAAACCGACTCATTTATTCTTTACTCACCTCTGCTTACCAGCGAGTTGAAAAAATGGAACTGTGTACTACTAACACTACTAACAATAGCTTCATGCCCCCAGATTTGTTCAGTAGCAACTCTTCACATCAACCATTTCTAGCGAGCGCTTTACAATCTTATCCTTATTGTCTGTTAACTAACTCTCACTCTTAATATTTACCGACTTCCTTTCGTATCACATTCCTCTCCTCCATCCTCCCACTAACTTAATTTACATAAGAACAAAATAATTATCCGATTAATCCCATTCCTAACCCCTCACTTGATTTAACATCGAAAACATACTTCAACATCTCCTCTTCACCAACACAAAATTCAATCAACTTTTCACTTCGATACATTCTACGCTACCTCAAACTCTATTCATACTATGGATACTCTGGTTTAAAGAAAGTAGTTACTGTACAACATACCTCTCTTACAAAAATCAATCACCTTTCCTACCATTCTCATTTCTCCCGACGCCAAAACCGCCTGTTATACCATCTCCTTTTGATCACCTATCCAACCATTCAGTTCCCCCAACACTATCAATCTTAAGCTCCTACCTCACCCAATCAAGACATATTCACATTATCCCAAAAAGTCGTTCTCTCTTTCAACGTTTCCCTCAGATGACCATACGTCACAAAAACATACCTTGACCTTTTAAACTTAAATGTAACCAATAGAATTCTAGCTCACAAACACAAATTTACCATAGCTGTAGCCATCAGGTCACTCATCAAATAATTCAACTCCTTCTCTGCCTCTCCCATCATTCTCACACCAGCACACAACATTCACACCACACAACTTATTTTCACTGTTTCCTTTTCATCTTTGTTTCATCACAGCGAGCAAAATCAAATTTCCTTCCTAAATACAGATCATACTCTCTCCTCTTTCTCCTAAAATTATCTTGACATCCAGTACCCAACGATTCATACAATTCGCCGGAATAGAGAAGCCTTTACGCGATCACGGCCATCTCGAGGCATGCATCAGCATTCTTAGCAAGATATAGGAGTGGGCAGCCAACCAACTACCACCGCCCTTAGTCGACCTCTACGACACGCAGACATCGATGTGGCAATATAATATGATGTATAATTAGATATTTATGATGGACGATTATCGTTCATCGTCAATCGTCATCGGCCAAAATCTGCAATATTTTTTCATCGTCATCTCTCTCACGGCAAATTTTGCCCTTATTTGCCGATTAATTTAAACATAATATAAGAATTGATAATATTTAAAAACTAACATATATAATATAAATATATATAAATATATTAATATTATAAATATAATATAGATAATATATATATATATAATATAATAAATATATATATATATTATATATATATTATATATAATAATATATATAATTATACATTTTATTATGTATTTGATAGCACGTTCAGTACATAATGTTCCTCTTTCGTTCTGCGTCATATCCACACTCATCCTCCAGAAACATCTTTAGAGACCACCATCTTTTTTATCTCACAAGCAAAACACATACTATATCCACACCTCTCTTCTAGACAAAATCTTACAGATATCCCTACTATATCCCTATGTGTGGGGGAGAATAAATTGCCGACATCGTTATGTCTGCTGTTGTAGAAGGAAACTAAGTGATGGTGGTAGTTGGTTTGCTACTATACCACTTATCTTTTGCCAGGAATGCTAATGATAATGTAGAATCGTGGATACATGGAATCGTTAATCGACTTAAAATGGCTCATCAGGAGAGTGATTAATGTATTAGTAAGGCAGCAAAATTGATTGCTTAGCTGTGACTGAAATCAAAGATGAGAACGTTGAAAATGAGGGGTGGCTGTGAAATGTGTGTGTTGGTGTGGAAAGGATGAAAGGGACAGAGAAGGATTTGCGAATTTGATGAGTGATTTGTTTTAGAGAGCTATGGTAGATTTTGTGTGTATGATTTTAAACATCAAATTAAATTTAAGTATTGACTAGTATAAAGTATGTGTGGTGCAAATATGTCTCATTCTGAGGGTAATTGTTGAAGAGGTGCGATTTCAGGGATAATCTGAATTAGATGTTTTTGATGGTGTAGTAGGATTAGTCATTCTACTCACTATCTCCCACCTAAGGATTTTTTTTACCTTAGTTGTCAATAACTCCACGGGCAAAAGCCCTATTCAAGGAGGTGGATTGTAGTTGCGCTCAAAAGTTCACCCTCTATTCCAAATTACGCAATGAGCACAGACGCAGCTTAAAGTCAGGGAGATTAAAATTCAACAACAGAAGAGATGAATTATAATTCCACAGATACAGATTGTGGTTGGAAAAATGAAGAGCGACCAAAAGCGAACTAGCCGGATTACCAATATGAACACAAAACTTGACGCCAGATTACAGACTCTTGTGCTCAGTAGGCATCGTAAGGTGTGGTACGCAAATGATATTTCCCTTCACACTTGCGCGTCGTGCCTATAGAAGTAGAGATATAATGGCACCAACAGAACAGTTTATAAGCTTTTGGCCTTTGATTCGACCTATCCAAAGTGAAACCAAGCGCCCCCCCCCCAGATATAGGAGCATTTCTCATACAAGTAGGATAGACCCTTGTATAGCTTGGACAAGTATAAGAGAAAAAAAGTTCTCGCAAATCTTAAACAGAACCCCAGTTTCTTGAGACTGTCCAAACAGCCATCGAATATAGAAGTACTAAGCATATTTTTGTTTACGTTGAGACCAATGATTTTTATATTGCCCACATGAGAAGATAATGAAACCGTCGAAAGATTGATAATTTGGGAGGTGTTTATGAGAGGAAAATTTATAGAAGCCCGGTTTCCAAGAGATAAATTTAAAAGGGTTTAGGCAACCCAACTCGAAATTCTATCCAGATGATGAAAATTGAGGCGACAGAATACAGGAGAGAATTCTAGAGTAAAAGTAAGAAGGTTGAGTTGAACAGTTAAGGTCTATTCATCAAAAAGGTTGGATATAATTAGCTTCAAAGTGTAAAAAACATTAAGGGAAAAGTGGGAATAATTAGAGATAAAACACAAAACCATGAGAACTACCACTTATTTGACAGAAAAAAAGAATCCACCGATCAACAACAGCCAATTTAGAGACTTTGAAAGAAAGCTAGACATAATTAAGCAAAGAGAAAAGAAACCAAAAGGGGGTTAGCTTTGCGTAGCAGTGGACACTCCATACTCGTCAAATCTTTGGATATGTCAAACGCCACCACGCAAGGTCCTCCCGTATTCCTAAGTGCGTGAAACCATAAATCGGTTAAATAGAAAGTATATCGCCAGTAAAGACTTACGGAAGCCGTACTGCTATCGAAAAGGGAATGAGTTTCCAAGATAATCTGAAGTAAGTTGAGAAGGGTTTCAAATAGATCTTAATAGAACATGAGAGCTATTTCAAAGATTCAACGGCTTCCTTATTTCGAACTAGTGGACTGTGTGAGCTTCTAATACTGAGGGATAATTGCTTAGTATGAATCTAAGGAGTATAGTTTGAACGAGTCGGGATAGCATGGAAGCCACTCCTCAAACGTTGGGAGGAATCCATCTGGCCAACCCGTCTTCTATCCTTCTAAGATTTCAGGGCTATAACCCTATCAAATGTAATCACAAGCAAAGAACATAGGACACCGAGAGATGAAGGAGGGAGGAACAAAATTCCAGAATCGATCTAGGGTTTGAGTTAGTGGAAAAATAGGGCCGAAGATTTGCCTTTTCAGTGGATAATTACAAACAGAACCTATCAGAGAAGGAATTTGCAGAGGTTGCTAGAGAATGTTTTGGCAAGATGCAAAAAGTCAGTAAAGATAACCAAGAAGTTACGCACTTTTTTGGAAAGCCCTTTATCGTGAAATTATCCCCGCAACGATTCTAGCGAATGAATTGCGATTGATTGGAGAACGTAGAATTTTTCCACCCCTATAGCACATACTAGCCGTAATGCCACAGTAACAAGACGATCGAACCATGTTTAGAGTAGAAAATTAGATGAAGAAGGAATGAACTGCTATTCCCATCAACGATTAATGCTCCCTCCTTATCTTTTAAATTATATACATCCATCATTATTCCTCACTGAGGTAGCCAATTTTGCTATCATCTCTGCAAACTTTAAACCTACATTTAAAGTCCCTGGCTAAAAACAATATTTAGTACATATATATGAGGAACAGCCAATTGACCTAAAAATCTTTACGACCCACAATCGGTCTTACCCCTACTTTTTCTTCTTCTAATCATTAATATTATTTTATTATATTAATCTTTTTTTTTTAAATTAATAAATTATTATTTTATTTAATTTAATTATTTATATTTTTTTAATTTTTTATTATAATATAATTATTATATATTACAATATTATAAATTTTATTATTATTATTATTATTTGATTATTATTTTATTTTATAGTTATTTATTATATATTATTATTAATTTTTATTTTATTATTATTTATTATGAATTATTATATTATTTATATATTATTACATAATATATAAGATAAAGTATTATTATTATTATTTTATTATTATATTTATTATATTATAATAATTATTATATATAATATATTAAAGACTAAGGAATCAAAAATTTTGACTCTAAATATATTTCGGAGGATTGAACCACTACCCCCCGTCTACAGACTGTTAGTGTATATATATATATTATTATAGTATATATATATAGTATAATAATTATATATAATATAAATATGTATATATATAATAAATATAAATATTATAATCTAAATATATATATTATAAGATAATAAAAATATAAATAAGAGAGAGAAGAGAAAAAAATTTTAATATAATTTTTTCAAATTATCGTCATCGCTACTCCGCAATCGGCATCGTCATCGTAAAAATTAACTATAATCGTCATCATCATGTCATCGACAAAAATTATTAATTGTTCCATCACTAATATATTATATATATATATAAAATTTAATCATGATATTTTTTATTTATTATATTTATTTATTTTTAGTTATTATTTATTTTTTTATTTATTGTATATATTATTTTTTATTTTTATTTATTTTATATTATATTATATTTATTATATATTATTTTTATCATATTTTTGTATTGTGGAGGTACTTGTAGTATATGAGTCTTTATATGATTATATTAATAGGTATCTATTACAGGCAGACGGATTTGCTCACTTTAATAATGTTGCTTGTTATTTTTTGATTTTTCAAAAGTCCTCTTAAGTGGGTTGCAACCCCTACTATGCTATCTTTAGGCTGAGTTGAGCCTCTATCAGATGTACGCTGTATACTCATAGCTAAATGAGTAGATCGAGTCTTTTTTATCGAAAGCTTTTGTGCTTCCAAGATATTAAGGCATGTTCGTTTGTAGAGTCTAATCTATATTTCGGATCTCTGTCCGCTTCATCGATCGCTTTCATTTAACATTATATACGCGGTACACGTACTATCCGCAATTACAGGTAACGTATTCCTTATAAAGGAAGTTTATGGGTGTTTTTCAAACGCACTATAGGACTTCTTTTGAAGTTATTTAATACTAATATATAATATAGCTATGATGATTATAGTTTTTCTCTATTTTTATATAACTTTCATGTTCTTTTATCTCTATTTTTAGCTTGCTCGTTTGGTTAAAAATTTTTATCCTCAATATTTTATTATCTCTTCGATCGTTTCCTGAGTGTTTTGTAGTGCTCGGTGTGATAATATTCTAGTTTGCTTAGTAAGTTGTTAGATTGTGAAATTAACTATGCTTTCACGCTCTCTTTTGGTGAAGGGATGAATGTTTATTAGGTGTAAACGTACTTTTGACGCTTCCTGTTTTAATTTTTAGTTTCTTATTCGTTTTAGTGCTTCGTGTCTAACGATCTTTGTGCTCATCATATAAAAAGGGTTTAGTTTTCACAGCTTACATCTGTATGTAGAGTTTTTGATAAGTTATTATTATATAGTATTTATTTAATTATATATTATACTATTATTAATATAATATTTATATTCTTATATATTATATAGTAGATATATATTAGAATATTATTATTATTATTAGTTATACTTTAATTATATTATATAATAGGAATTATAATTATATATTATATATGTTAGTAGTAGCCCAGTATGGCGTATATATATAGGTTACGGATATGTAGGGATATTATTATGTGATAGCGAGGATTTTTGAATCGAGATTTTTTAGAATTATGTGGTATAATTTGCGAAGGCGTCTGAATGACTTGAGGTGTAATTGACTACTGAAAGTTAGGACTGTTGTTGTTTTCTGGTGAGATGTAGGAAGTATGTGTGAGGTATCAAATCCTTTATTGATAAGTAACGGTATTATAGCAATGAGGGGGCAAAAAACTTTAAATTTATGAATTTAAGAGTGTTAGTATGGTTTGTTGCGGTATATGAATTGCTGATATATTGGAGGAGAAGCTATTTGTGTGGGCGTTTGGTGATACATTATGTATAATGATAGTATTTGTATTAGGTGGATAGCGACTCTTGGTAATGACTTAGCGCAACTTAGAATCTGTTCTGAGCGTAGTGGGTTGCTTATTAAATAGAATCTTCATGGATGATTGATTCGGTAGCAGGATCAATGATCAATGCACTGAGAGATTGTGTCGATAAGTCGAATCCTAGAAACATAACAACGCCTCGTTAATTAGATATATTGTCGAGGGTTTTAGCTCTATGAGAGATTTCAATAATTGCGCGACCGAGACGGAAAATAAAGGTGGTTCATAGAATTCCTTGTTGCGTCTACTGACTTATCGTGAGTTGATGGAGTAGTTGAAATAATATTATATAGTTATAATGCTTGAGATTATTGGTATTTAGTATGTGGTGATCTGGCAGATGAGTTGGGAGGATTGAGTATGAGTATTTGCAGGGTGTGTCGAGGGTTTAAAAGTACGTTTATGATCGTTTAGAGTTTTGTTGTGTAGAGTGTTGGTTTATTTTGGATTATGTTGTCTGCATCCTGGAAGTAATAATGAGCTAGAGTATATATATTATAAATAGTAGTATTGTTTAAGGATTATTGTGGCTAGGCGTGGTATTGTGCAATTCTCGTTGTATATTTGTGTGTATGAGGACGTAGTATTTGAGTATTTATATCATCATGTGTTATACTTCATAAAAATGAGTGATGGGGAAAAAAAATTGTGCGATCTGTTAATTTAACATTATCTTTTATGAGTTTCTTTCATTAAACTTTTGAATCCCTTACGTTTGAGAATTTCAAAAATTTTCGGATCTCGTAGTTGGATTCGTCGAGGTTGTGTTAAGATATATTGTTGTAGAGACACCAATATTTAGGGGGTTTAAGGTAGTAGCACGATTATACATTAGCGAATTATATTAGATAAGTTATTTGTTGTGTAGGTGTGTGATGACCGTGGTCTAAGGTAATGACTCTGTACTAATTCGTTGAAATGTGGTTATATTTAGGTTAGAAGTAGGCTAAGGATAATATTATATAATGACTGAACAGTCACGTGTGGTTGAGGTGAATGTATTGATGGGTGTGTGTGTTTCGTAAATCCCCCCGTGGTAGACGCCACAGATAGTTGAGTATTCGGTAATAGTGGGTTAAATATTTGGTGTTAGGAAAGGTAATTATGTGGGTGATATTGATCGTAGGTGCTCTTCGGAGAAGAGTAGTTTTCTGTGATGCACTGAAGGAACTGATTCGTGAAGAGACAAGTGCTGTTTGATGCTGCTTGTCGGGGTTGTAGTAGGTTGTTTGGCGATCTAAAT